>CABFVX010009799.1:0-16807 GCA_902151425.1 Timema shepardi | reverse complement strand
GGTTGGCTGTCGCTATGGCTTCGGCCCAAAAGGACAGTGGCATTCCGGACTCCAATAGCATGCACCTAGCAGCCTCAACCAGAGTGCAGTTCTTCCTTTCTGCGACACCGTTCTTTTGTGGGGTGTGTGGTGTTGTTAGACGTCGTTGGATTCCTGAACGTTTTAGGATGGAATCCATTTTGTCGTTGCAATATTCTTTGCCATAATCCGATTGAAGAGCTTTTATCTTATGCCCTGTTAGATTTTCGGCTAAATTCTTGAACTCAATGAACTTCTCAGTGACCTCTCTCTTGTGACGAAGGAAGTATACTTGACACCATCGACTGTAGTCGTCTATGAAGGTTACACAATAACGTGCACCCCCTTGAGATGCTTCCCTCATCGGCCCGCAGACGTCAGAATGGATTAACTCCAGAAGATCATTTGAGGTTACTTCTCGTTTGGTGAAGGGAGTTGATGTTATTTTTCCTTCTAGACAGGTGTGACAGTTTTTTAAGTCAGTTGAGTCATTGAATTTTAAACCGATCACACATTGGTTCTTGAGCATATTGACCATGTTTCTCAAATTCAAATGACCAAGTCAAGCGTGCCAAATTTCTAATTCACTTTTTAGAACTTTAGATCCTGTGACCATGCACGCTTGCTGATCGCTTTCACATAATTAGGATAAGTCACCAATTCTATTCGAAACAACTTTAATGTCACCGTTTATACCTTTTATGAGCGCGCGATCTTTCTCAAATGTCACCTTGTTGTTGTTGTTGTCAACAATTTTTGCCACAGAGATAAGGTTTGTTCGGAGGTCGGGTACATATAAGGTGTCTTTCAATTTGATAGAGTCTGTCACACTGTTCGTGGTGGTGATTTGCACGTCACCTTTTGCTTTTACTCGCGTGGCACTGTCATCGGCAAATTTAAGATTCCCGTACATTTTCTTCGCACTCGTGAATGCATGTTCATTGTTGTATAAGTGAGATGTGCAACCACTATCAATGCACCAAAGGTTGTTTATGTTGCTTGATTTTGTAATTTATTTGTCGACAAAAAAACAACAATGGGCCTCGTCGGATTTATTTGACGTTTGTTTGATCAACTTCTTTTTAAATAAACAATCGGCCTCCCTGTGTCCTTTCTTTTTGCAAAAACCGCATTTATAGTTTAGTTGTGGTTTTGCTTTACGTTTCTGTTCGGATCAAGCACTACTGCTTGTACCACCTTTTGGTCAGTTCACGAACTGTTTTCCTGACTTGAAAAACATGGTGGAAGTTCCGTTTTCCGGAGCACGTGCGTTATGCTCTTCCAAAACTTTCACTTTCAACGTTTCAGCGTCAGGTAAATTGTCGCGGGATTCGATTGCACATCGAAAATTGTCATAACTGCTGGGGAGACTATATAGCAGCATGATTCAACAGGTCGCCGTATATGTCCACTTCCATTGCTTGCAGCTTATCCACAGCGTCAAAAAATCCAGCGAGATGTTCAGTCACATCGTCGCCATCTTGCATCTTGTGTTGTGTGAGACGTTTGAGCAATGTTGCCTTGCGAGCAGGTCCCTTTGATGCGTAGATTGACTCTAGTTTGATCCATACATCGCGTGAAGTAACGCATCCCCAAATCGGTTTTAATTCAGATGGATTGATGGACAGGATCCAATCAGCTTTTGCCTCCCGATCGGCCGCTAACCAAGCCTTGTGTGCAGCTTGCGTGGCAACAAGCACCGCGTTTTCGCCAACCACTTTGGGTTGTGGTATTTCTCCTGACATATCCCCATGTACCATTTTTTCAATAACAAGGCTTCGGCTTGTATTTTACATGTATCGTAGTTGTCGCGTGACAACATCTCGAGTCGTGTTGAATGCGTCGCGTTCGCATGCGCCATTTTCTTAGGCTAACGAATCGTTCAACTTCTGCACTTTTTCTGATTTATAACTTTTCGTTTAATCACAATATTGATTCGTTTCCGATCGCATAACTCGCGTAACCTGGTCCCATAACCTGTTGGGCAGAGTACTGATCGAAATACACAATATGTATAAACTATTTCTAACACAATTTATAGCACGACCGGTACAGCGCTTGGCTGGAGCATGACTAACGGTTTATTATTTGAAAAAGCCTTTTAAGACTAACTTCATGAGACATCTGTCGGCGTTATAGTGAACTACAAATACTATATGCTTTTATACGTTTTCGCGAACTAAACATTCTGGTAAGTTCCATTGGGCTGATTTATACCACGGGTGGCGTAATCTCAGGGCTCACTGTAATGTAATGCCAGTCATTGTCTCGGACGGACGTGTGTTAGGCGCTCGTCTAGATAGTGTGCAACATGGTCATTTTTCTATCCAAGTATCAATAATTATCATTGAATAAACCAATATCGAACTCTATCTGACGTTAATTATTTCTATAGTAAAAAGTGAGGCCCAGTGTCGGGGAATAATTATAACTATTTTATAACGTAACAAATGATGAAACAACAGCGGGGCAGTTAAATCAGTAAAAATCCCGTAATGTTATAAATGACTTCCAAACGTGGGGCATTTATCATCAAACTTATTACGTAAGGTAACAAATGGCGCCCAAACGTGGAACCAGCTATAAGTTGGTAGCAATTGGCGGTCCAAAAGTAGGGGCATAACAATTGGCGTCCAAATGTAGGGACCAGATATGAGAACATAAAAGCAGGACAATCACGTAAATTTGCTCGCTCCGCTGTTTTGCGCTGCCTGCACCACCCACGCCACTTTCTTTTGTTCACTAATGTAGGACATCACCTAAAGGAATCTCAACCATCCGTAAACCCAGCCGATATTCTAAATGTGACCTCCCTATTACCGCCCAACCAGAATATATGCACTTGACATTGTGAATAATTGTATCTTACTAGTATGTCGACTTTGTATTAAAATAGTCATTACATTAATGCCCAAAATTTCATTGAATTACTCTTGAATGTTTTTTTATGACTTTCATGAGCTGTAGATACCCTGTTATATGATTGCCTGCCCCTGGGTGAGAAAGAAAGTAGAGTGTCACCTTCTTTTGCTGCACTGCGGTGACGATGTTCTCCCATGGTATATTTATCAGGGAGAGGTCTGGGTTCAACCCCAACGCCTGTCAAGGAAAAACATGAGTAGGAGTAGACATCTACTAGTAAAATATAAATAGTGTATTTTTACTCTGAACTCAAGTGTCGCTAACTACTTAATTATATCAGGAGAAAGTACAAGTAAAGTTGTTTATAGAAACTTCATCTGCTGCATTACCATGGAGAGAGAGAGAGAGAGAGAGAGAGAGAGAGAGAGAGGATGGAAAAACCAAAGTGATAAATCAAATGTGGAAAAATATAGTGTACCTTATATAGATTTGAACAACAACCTTTTCACTACAGGAAAATCAGGCTACTGCAAGCTGGGCACTTGAGGTAGCGTGGTAACAGGTACGGGTGATAAGGCACACATCATCTGATAATATATATAGGACAGGAATAACAAGATTGGCATAGGGGGATATATATATATAGGGGTGTATATAGGGTGTTTGGAAACTTATAGCCCAAACTGCACATATAACCTGTTTGAACCAAACTTAATACAAAATCCCTATAAACTTACACCCGGAAAACTATGCTAATAACATTAAATTGTGTTAAAGGTTTGGCATACGGCGCCGGGATAGCTAAGACGTGCATGCATTCACGTACAACAGGTTGCATAGAAGTTAGGCGCACGGCACTGCACAAGCTATAATGGCAAGTACCTTCTATGATGTAAGATCGTTACTGATGACCCTCAGAACGTATTCGTATTTCTAGATGGACTAGTGTGTTGTTAACTATTAATTGTGGTTTATTCTGCTGCTGTGCTCCAATATGTCGAGGTGTGTAGTACCACGCGCCTAGCTCATATGCAAATTGTTGTATACGCATGGTTGACGGCTTTGCCCTCGTGGTACTGTACATCTAAACTTTGGACACGATTTAATGGTATAAGTATAGCTTTCCGGATATAAGTGTACAGGGATTTTGTATTACTTTTGGTTCAAATAAGCTATGTGTGCAGTTTGGGCTATGAGATTCCGTACACCCGTATACAGCCCTAGGCCAATCTTGTTATTCCTGTCCCGTATGCTAGATAGTATGGTAGTATATTGGTCAGTTATAACATTAACTTCATATCCATATTGTTCCTTAGATAATGTAAGATATGACTTTGTTTTAATTACAACATTGATAAGTCAATGTAGTGATAGTTAAAATGAAGTAAATTAAGGTAATTTGAAACCTAATATTGGAATGAAGATGTTGATAAATAAATATAAGTGTTTTCATACAAAAAATAAGTGTAAACATACAATTATACAAGTAATATACTATGATGGTGTTGGTAAAAGGTTATGCAAGTGAAGTTATGATAAAAATGTTTGGATAAATTTTTATATATTTAATTATATTGAACTGGTGAAATATATTATGTTAAAGACAAATAACAAATATGTCTTACTGAATTCACAAGTGATTTCGATGTAAAATGTAATAGAATATAGCTTAATTCAGTAGTGGTGAAACCGTAGGTTTTAGAGGTGGCATTACCTCCCTTTGATTAAGTCCCCGGTCCCCGTGCTGTCCATAAATACATGAACCCCCTATAAATTTGTTTGGATCTCCCTCTTATATTCCAGTATATTAATAAAAAGCAGGTCCTGCATCCAAATAAATAACAACATAAATAGATGTACACATTTTTGTGGAAATTTGAACTTATTTGTTGGCCTACGCTATGATTGGTGAGGGTTTGCTTTGGTTGTAAGAAAATGAATCTTTTCACGTGATTTTAGCTTTCAGTAACCCAATTCTATTAATACCAGCATCGGTAGGCATATGAATTAAGGCGTTAAGATCGTCTAGTCAGGTTTTCTAGTGACAGGGAGGTTAGGATTAGAATCTCGGTTGAGTTTGCTGAAGGTAGTTTTCCCCATTGTTATTTCTCCATTTTCCCTATGCGCTAATTGGGATAAATATTTTTTAAATTCTAACTTACTCCTTACTTCTTCATTTATATAGTTAAATAATGATATCCCTGAGAAAAATAACAACAAAAAGATTTTAACATTTAAGGTGTGTGTGTNATAACAACAAAAAGATTTTAACATTTAAGGTGTGTGGGTACCCGCCCCCCCCCCCCTTGTGATTTGAGGAGAGATATAATAGTTAATGGCTTTTTCTATAGTTGCAACACACCACCCTTCGACAAAACAGATCCTACCATCATTAATGACAGGTAAGTCATGGCCAGAGCTACTAGGGTTAACAATAATAACTAAACAAAACGTGTTTCAATGAAAATGTACCTACTTCTTTCAAATCGGGCCTTGTCACATTCGACAAACCATCCTGGTTGTTGGACGCAAGAACGATATGGTAGCTAAATAAAAAACACACGAAACCAAATAATATTTGTCACCTTTTAAGTTAATTTGTAAATCCCGCTATCTAGTTAGTAGATATATAGAAGTTTTGACTGGTTGCATGTGTGGTATTAGATGTACTGTCTAAGACCAAGTAATAAGAACAGCTACCACTTAATAAATATCTAGTAATTGTATTATATTTGGAAGAAGGTATAGTAAAGGGGGATAGAAACATTCAATAAAAGGGACAAACACAATATGGCTTTTACAATGAAAAGAAGAACACAGTTCACCATTTACATTGCTGCCATTAGACAAATAGGTAATGGTTGCCTCTTAAAGAAAATTGATCGTCACCACCCAATTCCCCGACCTAGTTTAATTCTATCAGAACTCATCAGGGAGGAGTGTGAAACGCGCAACGCAACTTCCTAAAAGAGGGAGAAAAAACACACAGGGAAAAAATGGAAAATTGTAAAAAATGATAGTACAAATAGATAGGAACACGTAAAAGGTGTAACATAAGGTTCAAACAAATATAATACAAATGACAAACACAGGAAAAGAATACTGGATGCGAATATATAATATATCTCTATAAGGAAAACCTCTTTTCTGAGGTAATTGTATTATATTTGTTTGTACTTTATGTTACACCTTTTACGTGTTCCTATCTATGTGTACTATCATTCTTTAAAATGTTCCATTTTATCTCTTTGATACTTTTTTGGTTTACTCTTTTAGGAAGTTGCGTTGCGCGTTTCACACTCCTCCCTGATGAGTTCTGATAGAATGAAACCTGGGTCGGGGGATTGGGCGGTGACGATCAACTATCTTTTAGAAGCAACCATTACCTCTTTGTCCAATGGCAGCAATGTAAATGGTGAACTGTGTTGTTATTTTCACTGTAAAAGCCATAATGTGTTTCTCCCTTTTATTATATGTTTCTATCCACCTTTCCTGTACCTTATTTCAAATATAATACAATTACCTAGTAAAGCGAAAAGAGGTTTTCCTTATATAGATATATTAATAAATATCTAAATTTAATCTGGTTATGTAGTATTAAACACACTGTCCTAGGCTATTAGTTTTTTTAGTCCAGCTATGCAATTATTAAATAGTTATGAGCTAGATATCCAATTAGTAAATATCTAAGAGCTAGGACTGACTATGTCGTATTAGACGTAGGCTTATTCTCCAAGGCTAAGTTAGCTTGTAAGTCATGATCTAATACAATATTTGTTAAGAAAGTGAACAATAATTAAGACAGCGTTAAAAATAAACCCTTATTTTAGATTCTACATGTATATTCAAGATGATACCCAACACTAATTACTAATTATATATATATATAACAAGCTGTGAATTGAAATAATGTTGACACGAAAGGTAAAAACTGGAATTAAAGTAACTACTGGAAAAATGCCCATAGCTGTTACCCCCTAAAGGTTTATTTTCCTTTCCCTCGTCATTAGTGAATTTAGTTTTGACTATCCTTCTAAATTTTTACTAGGGCTGGGCCGATGCTGATAACCGATCCGATTTATCGGTCGATATTGGTACAATTGGCCAAGGATAATTGGTTTTTTATCATGCAGAAATTTTATGCCGATAGTTTTAAATCTATAGATATATTTTAAATTCTTAAGTAATGAAAACATAATTCATAATTCAAACAAACATATTTAAATACAGTTTCTTGCATGTAAACACAAATTATTTAGCTATGCATTAAATATTTTATACTGAGCAGCAAAACCAATATTTTAAATTCTATATTTGTTATTCGTGGTTATGATTTTTTGTGTGTAAAATATAACAGGACCAAAACATTTTCTTACTCTATATGTGTCTGGGTGGCCTAATTAAGTTTAAAACAAAAAGTTATATCCTAAAATTGTTTTTATATTATTGTGTCATTTGATTTATTTTTTATTCAGGGGCCTAATTGATATTTAAATTTGTTATTTATGATTATGAATGTTTTGGTTTATATGACTGATTTTCTGGTTTTTATATTTTAATTTATTTGTGATTATGTACATTCTTGTTTATTATGATAGTGCAGAAGGCCTAGCAATAAAATTAACTATATATAATCAACTTTAACGCCTAAAACTTTAATCTAAACTTTTATTCAACAAACCTACTACTATCATGAAAAGTATAAAAGTGACCAAATTAGATAAATCTTGTTTTTGAGCAGATATTGTTGCTGTAAACTTTTGTAATATTACAAAAACAAAACAAACTGATTCGGCATCGGATACCGGCAATATCGGCAACAACAAAAAATTGGCATCGGCAATATCTGCAAAGGGGGTTATCGGCCCAGCCCTAATCTTTACTATAGTAATATTTAGTCGAATAAAACTTTTATTATTTATAAATAGCAATACGATATGAACGGCAGAGCGGTAAGCAGTGCCGACTACAATAAAAGAAGTAATTTACCAAATTTCAAAGCTGTACTCTCGTCCAGTTGCAAACATGGAGTCAAGTTGATTGATGATCCAACCTCTTTCCATGGATTCTTAGTCATTACAATATTCTTAAAATCACTGTGGCAATCATTCCACAAGCATGGCCTCGACTGTACCCCCAAAATCAAGACTTCAATCTCAATGTCCGTCAATTTATATGAGAATTATTACTTTTTATTAATGATTTTTTATGACATTTGCACTTCACTAGCTAACATTTTCATTTGGCCAGATGCCACGTTCACTTCACCATTTTTCAATTTACTTTCCTTGCAAGATTTCCTTTTTGAGGACACACAGTTCACGACATCTATAAGTTAACTGAAACCAGCGTGTAACCCAAAAATTTAATGTCTTAAACCTGCGGCGAACGATACCGCCCGGCCGCTTATGTCTATCATAGCCAAGAAACGTCATTCTCCTTATCAAACAATATAAACAAAATCACGAGCAGCGCTACTCTACTGCTCACCGCTCTTCGCTCGCCGCCTGTATCGTAGCCGAAGCCTCACTATCTTTATGATTACTACCTGAAGTTAAGTCTTTCTGCCAATTGGTTGATGATCTCAAAGACGACACCATTGTAATGGACATGCCCACTCTTGTTGTAGGAGAATATTTGCCATGGAGGATACTGACAACAAAACATGCCAGCCTTTAAAATATAAGTCATATTTTCCTTGCGAAGGCAGGCAGGGGGGGCTAGTGGCAACCAAACATGCTAGCCTCAAAATACAATTAGTTATATTTGCCATAGGAGGATTCTGGAAACAAAACAAAACACGCTCACCAAAAATTAAAAGTTATCTTTTTTTAAATTACTTAAAACCAATGTCAAGATTATAAAAATGTATTCTATCTTTCAATATGAATAAAATTTTAAGATTGAAAATATAAATTTTGGATTAATTTAGAAAAGTTAAGTTGAATATAAATACCCAGCTGCGTATGATATTTTTTCTACATCTGAGTGAATCTAATGATTTTGAAACTTATGTGAGTGAATAAATATAGTAAAAACATGGTAATAAGGACAATTTTGAAAATAAAATCACAATTATTAATTTTTAATTTATTATTATTATTATTATTATTATTTTATAGGTATATATAGTCAAAAGGGATATCTGAAGGCTACATGACTGGCAGTTTGGATATTTGAAAGAGTTTTAGGAACTTTTTAAACTGTCAATTACTCGCTTCATCCCGTTCTTATTTTAGATGAATAGGTGGTGTTTTTCTATTATTATTGTTTCAAATAAAGGATTATTAATGACATAGCTGCTTTGGTGGCCATGTGATCTAACGTACTAATCTGTTGTTGGACTAGACTGTCAAAGACGAGGAGATCGGGGTTCGATCTTAGTCGGGTGCACTGAGGGTGTTTCCCCCTAAAAGGTTTATACTCTCCCTCCAAGCATATGTGGGTGAATTTTCTCTAAATTAAACATTCATAATTCTTTACTCATTAGTGTAATTAGCACATAGCGTATAACCCGAATGGTTAGTAATATGTGGTGCTAGAAAAATAATAATGCCATATTAAATGAAGTCGGGAGAGATGAGGAGGGTGGTGCAGAGGAAGTGCACTTGAATTAGAGTGAAAAGGGAATGATAAAATAATACATGTGGAAAACCACCCGCCAATACAACCGGTCTAGATTCGAAACTAGTCCTTCCCCAGCATTGGAAATCTGGTTTATTGCAAACCCGATGGCTTAGACCACATGCTCATATGTGTGGGTGGTGTTTAATGTTGACATAAAGTCTAGATAAAACTATCCCAAAAATTAAAAACCACGAGAGTGAGGTTCTGATGTAATAAAGCTGATACTCACATGAAAGGAGATCAGGTCAAGGGTGCGCCCCCTAAACCCAAACCTCAAGTTGGGGAACACATGGTCAGTGAGTTGCAGTCCTGATCGGGGCCTCCACCAGCCAACTTGCAGAAGATCCTGTCCAAGAGAATGCGCCCCCACGCTCCACGTGTCTCCCGCCTTGAGCCTCCAGCACGTGCAGTTCCCGCACCTTCCACTCACTGACAGGTCTCTCTGCAAATAACCACAATTCATGTAGATTGGATCAATTTCAACTCCATGCAATACTGATGGAGGCGTGTGGACAAAGGCGTTAGATTAATTTAGTCTGGGTTTCCCGGGTGTACTTTGCTGTTTCCCGTAAATGGTTTCCTCCCTTTCCTGCCTCTATGTTCTACCTTACTTATCCATAGCCAATCATTAGAATTATACCAAGAGCCCAGATTGGTAGCGTAGCAGAGCGTGGTTAAATTGAAAAACTACTTTAACTTTCAAAGGGCTATTTTTAATAAATAAATACATAAACATAGAAATTAAATTGTCACTCTGAAAAGTAGCTATCCTACCTTGAACGTTTCCACTATGGCGTAGTTTCTAAGATCTTCCTTTTTCCCCAGTCCTAAGCATATTTTTTCATTGTTTTGTAGCTTCTTCCTTTTTTATATGTTTTAGCATTCCAAACCTTCCTCTCCCTCGTCTTATTTTTCCCTCTATTTTCCCTTCCATGATCCTCTTCTTTAAACAATCCCTACATAGTGTGTGGCCCAACGAAGACTTATTTTTCGTTATCATCCTTATTAGACTCATTTTATCTCCTACCCTCTTCAACACTTCCTCATTCCTTACCCTGTCCATCCATTTCCTCATCTCCACTCTGCTCCACAGCCATATTTCAAAATTCTCCAAATAAATTTTTGTCTCCTCTTACTGATTGTCCACGTCTCAGATCCATACATCATCACACTCTACACAAAATATTCTGAAAATCTCTTTCTTAACTCAATGGGGATACTTCATACTGTCAGTAATTCCCTCACGCGTCCATATGTTCCCTCCCTCATGGCTTCCCTGTTTTTAACTTCCTCCTTACAGCATTCATTCTAAGTAACTATTCTTCTCAAATATTTGAACGACCCTGGTTCTAGTTTCTTCCCTTAAATGGATATAACAACATTGCCTTCTCGCTTTCCAACTATCACCACTTTTGCCTTACCAATGTTTACCTTAACTCCAAATTAATTTCCCACGCTTATAATACCATCCATCATGTCCCTCAATTCTCTACCAACACGGTTTGATTATCCACACACATTTACTAACTTTTTGTCGTTTTCCACTTTTCCACTATCTCGTGCCCTTTTAGACCGTTCTTAGTCAACTTTTCGGCATATAAATTGAAAAGCAGTGGAAATACACAACACCCCTGCCGCACCCTTCTTTCAATACTCATCTCTTCTGTTTCATCCTATTCCATTCTCATAACCACTTTATGTCCTGTGTACAGCCGATTTATTGGTATTCTGTCCTTCCAATCTATACTTAAAACCTCCATTAGTATACACCAGTCCTCTCAATCAAACGCTTTCTTACAGTCAATAAAACAAACATACGTTTCCCTGTTCACTTCCAGAACTTGTACTGCTAGAATCCTCAGACACACGACTGCATATTTTGTCCCGCTTCCCTTTTTAAAACCAAACTGATCTTCCCAAATTATCCTCTACTTTCCTTTCTATTCTCCTCATCACTATTATTGTCACAGCCTTGGTAATATGACATATAAAACTAGTTGTCATAATAGTATTTGCATTCTTTGGCGTTGCACTTCTTGATAAAGAAACCACAATGGTCTTATGTAGATCTTTTGATCTGATTCCGGTACTGTATATCCTATTGACTAGCTTCGTTAGTCTTGTTATTACAATAATTATTTAGGCCTTAAATGCCTCAAATGGTATTCGGTCATATCCTATCGCTTTTATTTTCCTGAGATCTTGGATCACCTTCTCAACTATCCATCTTTCTGGCCTAGGTCCACGGTCCTCCTCGTAACATGCCAGCTCTTCTTCCAGTACCAGTTCTCCATGATCTACCTGAGAATTATATAGCTCCTCTATGTAGCCGATCCATATCTCCTTGTTTTCTTCTGAGCATTTTGTTATCCTTCTTTGCTTGTTCAGCATTCCTTGTTTATTCTTCTTGGGTCATTCCTCATCAAACTCTTTGCTGATCTATACACTTCTTTAATTTCTCCTTGCTTTTCCAGTTCTTCCACCTCTTAATACCGTCTCCCCCCACTCATCCCTGTCAATCACTCTTCTCAGCTCGTTGTTCAGTTTTCTATATCCCCCCCATCCCCTTCTTCTGATGAGTAATTTAAATCATATTAATTACATAATATTCATTTACCTAATTTAATAACAATATTTAGATCTCTTCATCTACTAAAAGTCACCATTATAATATCTAAAGTAACAAACAAAAATATATATATTACTTTACCATGAAGCAATAACATGAACTATCTGATTACCAAACCCTTCCTTAACCTCTGACAAGACATCTTGTGAATGTGAGGAATGCCAGGCCTCCACCGTGGTTCGGATTCCACGTTAAACTGTAGGTCCTTCATTTCATCTCACAATCACCCTACCATTACACATTAGCGTAAGTGCGTATAACCCGAACGGGTAGTAAGACGCGGTGCTAATAATAATAATAACATGAACTAATAATCTCGAACCAACGTTCTGGATACAAGCTATTCAAAGCTATGAAGGATGTTACTACTGTAAATATTGGACCTTAAATTTCTTTTCCTCTCCTAGAATTCCTGAATAGACAGTATCTCCTCTCTTTATTCATACCTTGATAAGATCTAGCAGTGTTCTTCTCCTGTCTGCCTTGGAAGGGCGGATCACCTCCCACTCCTCCTCGGCCACCTGGCTAGACAGGCTTATCTCCTTTTCGATCGTTTTCTCCAGGGCTCGGGCGAAGCTCACCAGCAGCTCTTCAAGGTAGCACTTCACACCATCCTGGGGAACAATTGATAATTTACTTGACACAAAATACTCCCTATATCTTTAGTGTATTGGATTTTTTTATGTCTTATTATTCACTTGTACTATATGCATTTTAATTACGCTAAAAGGGTAAGGAAAAGAAGGTTAAATTTAGAAGAGGTTTACTCATATTTGAGTGGAGGAAGAGTGAAAAACCATTTAAAATAAACCCTGATTAAATTTGAGTCCTGATCTCCCCATAGTCTTCAAACCAGACTTGATGAACCTGACAAGAGTCCACATCACATGTCCAAAGTGTGTGACAATGTGCCACTACAACAGCAGCATCACGGAAACGACATCTTCGGCGGCGGGGTTTGAGAGGGGAAGCGGAGAGTTTACAGAAGTGTAGTCGTGGGTGGACTTTTCTTAAGCCAAAATAAGATAGACCATTTGTAACAGGTTAAGTTCCAAGACAAAGACTACCGTGTCAAGGCATTATTTATCCTTCGCAAAATACATAAAGATTTAAAAAATATATATATATAGCTTCGACTGAGCCAACCTACCATACAGTTGGGTTCCTTAGAGGTAACGTTGTACAAGAAAGCGACATTCTCCCCTTCTTCCAGCTGAGATCCAAGCCAGGTCACGTTGTCATTGAAGCCATCCGTGTCCACTATGACGTAGAGCCATTGTGTGCCAGGGTGGACCAGCCCCACAGATCTAGCCTGAAATGAGGGAAAAAGAAGAGACTTTTAACCCTCAACCACTTTACCCTAATTATATAATTATCTTTAGTTGATAAGCATGGTTGATTTTTTAATGACATAGTAGCAACTCTGATCAATATACTTATTATCATCAAATTATACAATATTATTGGGTGGGGAGTGGGGGGGGGGGGCAAGCGGGGTGCTAGGCCCAATGGTTTAAATTTTATGCCAAAACTATTACATTTTCAACGTCACGAGGGAGAAATACACATTATCTATATTTAATTTTTTTATAGAATTTGTTAACTATAAGCTATAATAATAGCATCACCTAATATTCTGTAGTAACATACATTTTATTACAAAAACATATCCTAAATAAAGGCCGGTGGCACGCCATCAGGAAACGGACGATTGTTGGTCTGGTTCAAAGGAAGCTGTGCTGGCATTTGTAGCGCTTGTCATTCAGCAACTTCTGCACAGTCTCCACTGATTTAGTTATCTTTTTTCTTTCAATCCATGAGCCTGGAGGGGTCGAATGAAAAAGTTAGTAATTTAATTGAACTATACCGTGCTCACCCTGTTTTGTGGGATTGTGAACTGAAGCGATATAAAGACCGTAATAAGAAGCATGATGCACTGATTTAAATTGCATTGAGTTTGGGTGTTGAGAAGGGAGAGATTAACAGAAAAATTAAAAAATTGATTTGCTATTTTTTACGTGAGTTAAAAAAAGGAAAGGACAACTTGAAGTCATGTGCAGGAATGACTAAATAAAATATGGAGAGTGAAAGCCACGGCTGGATGCCAATCCTTTTGTGGACAAAGACCACTTTCAGCGGCTTTGCCAACAGCAATGCCGCGTTGGTCTTTCCAACGGCAGATCTTGGCACAGTGTGGACGAGGCTTTAAGAAATGATTGTGCATGATCTTAAAAGTAGTGTTATAAAAGTTTAATCTATAACAAAAATCACAATAAAAAACTTAAAATTCCAATCAAAGTGTATAATCCCCCTTAATGGTTAGCACAAAGTCTATTAATATGGTTTGCATTAATATACCTACTTTTTTAAATTCATAAAGTTAATTTAATTTTGAGGTAATCTAATTTTTTTACAATACAAATGTTTGACAGACAGTAAAATACAGCAATTAATTATTATTTCCTACAATATTAAAAGTGAATAGGTTAAATTATTTTAAAAAAGAAGGTAACTTACTTTATTATGATTGACTAATCAACTACAATGTTAACAAAGGCTGTTCAGTCCAAGGGCGTCACGCCAGTTTTTTTTTTTTGGTGGGGGTGTCACCCTCCAAATGTTGGTTAAAAGCTTGAAAGTTGGGAATTTTGTGATATTTGAGACGTGGAGTTGGGAAATTCTAGACTTATTCTGTACCCCAGTACTTTATTATGATAGTCCTTAACCATAGACTTGTACAGATAAATTTAAAATTTCCCAACTGTTAATCTCTACTCTACAAAAATAATCACAACTTCAAAAATTATCAAACATCAAAAGGAGATTCCCTCTGTAGTAGTTTATAGAATGCTTAGTTAATCGAGTAGTTTAGTAGTGCTGTTGTCAGTAGGCAAAGACAACGGTTAGTAAGTGTATTCCAAAGGCGGTATGGAAACGAATCATAAGGGATGTTGCCCAGTAGCAAAATTTCACTCAGTCAGCAAGGCTTGGAGTGGCAGCATTGCCAGCCAATGTTTTGTTTATTGTTTTTAGTCGTGACTCTCGTGGCTGCCAGACTGTAGAAGTTTTATCATTCAAATTATCATCTATTGTAGAACCAGTTCCTTAATTAGGGCTTTATTAAATTTTGAAGGCATAAATGCAATGAATGTTCCGCAACATTTTATTGTTTATTTTTATTGAAAACTCTGACTAAGATTAAATGAGGACATTGAGATTAGTGTTAGGGTTTTACTTCCGGAAAACACATTATTTTTGCTAGCAAGTATCTATACTAGTATCAATTGGACAGTACTGATGTATCTTATTTCATTGTTTATTAAAATATGCTTTCATGAAATTTCATAAATTATTTAAATAGGCTCAAATCAACAATGAAAAAAGAGGAGTAACTTAGGGCTATGTTACTGAGTGGATTTATGCGTGGCTTGTGAGAGTGGGTACGTCATGGCCAGCAGGGCTATTATGAACATTCGACGCAAAGTTAGTTTCTACCGCTAGTTAGCTTCACTTTCGAAGAAAAGATAGCGTTTGGGTTATTACGACCACAACACTTTGTATCGTCCGCTAGTTTTAGCTTCGAATTTGCTTCTAGCGTTAACGCACATAATAAAATCAGTTTGCGTCAACAGTTGGCAACACTTTTCCAAAAAATATTACCTTTTAAGAAGTTATAGGCTAGAAATTAGGTACATTTGTTTCAAGAATGCTGGTGTTCACGACTGAACATTATTAATTTATTTTTACTTTCCCAAACTGCTGACCAAAAGTCACATTATTAGCAAGAACGATTTAACCTAGCTTAATTTAATAAATCACTTGCATAATTTTGTTTGTTTACGATTTGAAATGAAAAAATACTAGGCCTACATTATTCAATACACCTAACATATTGTAGTCAAAAAATCATGTGAGCTATGCATCAAAATAGTAATGTCACACGGGGAAATGAATAAATTAGTATGAGAAGTTGACTAATAAAGAAGCAATGTTTTTGTTAATATGTATACTTTACGACCCAATGCTTTATTCTTCATATAGGTATTCATGTTTATACTGGAACAAGTGTGTTTTATTATATTAATTAAAAATAATTTCAATAGTTTATAATGTAGATTTCTCCTTATATTTAGGCCTAATTTAATTTATACCCCCCCCCCTTTATTTATATCACAAATAAAAGTCAGGTTGGTAACAAGAGAGTTTATTTAATTCTAATAAATACAATAACACAACTCGATGAGATAAGAGTGGGACAAGCCCAGAGATAGGCGCCGGCAAAAAAAGGCCATAGTAAACAATAAACAATGAAATAATGGGGGACGACCCCAAGTAAAAGATGGCCGCCAAGAGGACCCAAAAACAATTAAATTGACCTTCACATAAACCCGTAACGTCTAATGATAATAAATAAATATAGGAACAATAACTCGCATACAAGCAATATATACAAGACATAGACTATTCGCCATCGGCGGCTCCACAATAACTTACGAAAAAGAGAAAGTTCCCAAAAGGGGTAACCATCACTGCCATTCTAAGGCTCGAAAAATGGAACCAAGAGCCATTATACAGAAGCATCATGAAACAGAATAACCTAGCTATTAACAAAATGAATACACTAAAGGCCTGGGCTCGCGGCCCCAGGTTTGACCAACCAAGTTAGAACAA
>CABFVX010009798.1:875-16814 GCA_902151425.1 Timema shepardi | reverse complement strand
TTCACCCAGTCTTCATTAGGAGGGTCAACAAGCTCTTCCTTACATCCTGGACACAGTATAGTTTCAGTATTTTCCTGAGCCTCCTTGGTTTTTTGTAATACATTCTCTGCGGCTGTTTTGGCATCCCTTTCTTCCTTATTTTTTAAATCTATTTTCCTTTTCTCGTTCTTTTTCTAAGAGAATATCTTTCCTGGCGTGCTCATTAGAACAGATGCTCTTACAACTGGCGGCCTCGATTTTATAGAACTATTTGTTCTTGGCAAAGGTTTAATATAGTTGAGAGTGACTTATGCTTTAGTAGGAACTGATGTTTGCACAGTTATATTCTCATTATATTCGAAAACACGAGCAAGAGCCTCTGCTTGGACATGAACAGCTTCTGGTTGGTCTTGCTGCTGGGATGTTCCAGGTTGTGGAATACTTGTCTGTAGGGGGAGATCATTTCCCACTACAACTGCCTGTGGTCCATCGCAAACCAAAGTTCGTTCATCATGTGAAGGTCTTTCCTCAGGAAGATCTCGTTCAGTTGTTGCTGAAGGTGCAAAATCATCTTCGGTAAAAGTTTGTGGATTGTATGGTTCAATTCAGAAAGCTTCTAAACCCTTTACATCTTTGGATACTGTTGCTGCCCTCAAGTACGCCGTGCCAAAAATCTGACCTACATTTCTTGTATCGGTCTTCCTGACCCATATTCACACTATCTGCAGAGGACACTTACATTTTTAAGTGTGCATTGCATGCCAATAACAATGCTAGCATAAAAATAACGTTGTAGTGTGTTACTTTGAGAAACATTTCTAAAACCCACATTATTTAGCCTACCTTTAGTAATGTTCATATTAATTAACTCTCACACTTGCAGGTTTATAAATATATGGACATACTTTTAAAGTTTTATAAAACTGGGGCATGGTGACGAATTCGTCAACTTACCCCCGCCCACTTGCCTGAGGTTACATCATTTCAATAACTTTCATAGAATCATAAACAAAAATATATATCTATAAAAACTATTACATGTATAAATTGCTAATATAACACACAATCGCTAATAGCATGTAGCAAACAAGAACCATTCTTTACAACTGAACAATAATTTATCAAACATACCTCCAATTTCACTGCAAGGGTGCGGTGACGCCACTTCCTCTCTCCACAGGTACTCTCTGACCGAATGGGAAATTTCGTTACTGCTAGTCTATAGCAGCCAAGGGAGGTGGTCAAGGCTACAGGATTGCCAAACTTCTCTCGGCATCACAGACAGCGCAAATTGCAATTCGTCATCATGCCCCGTTCGTCAATATGCCCCGGTCTCCCCTACTTTATTATACAACCTCGTAAAAATACCATTTTTGACATAGTCAAGTGTGCCACTTTATGAGTGCTCATGACTCAGATTACCCAAAAATCATCATCATGCTTCGCCACTGCCTATGGAGAAAGAAACTGTTCTTTGACCCACTTGAGCCTTAGTTACACTCAATCCATCCCGAAGGTAGCAAGCCCAATTTATATATTTCCACTATGGTGTAGCTTATAAGGTAGGATCATGGTATAATACACCAAAAAGATACGGCTAACTGTTCATGGCGTTACGTCCCTTCGCACGCCTCTACTCGTATCTCCCAGTGGCGAGGCCACACCAATGATGATAGTAGTTACTAGTGTCGCTGCTAGACTGCGCTCACGTGGCACATTAAGCCAATCTATTCACCAGGCGCCAAGACGAGTCTCACAGGAATTGGTACAATATACCAACTAGAAGAAGGGTTTGTCTATGTCAATGAAACCTTATTAATGTAATTAGATGATAAACTAACCCTTTAATTATATGTACCAACTTTAATGCTCACAATCGAAATGCAAAGATTTGTGTGAAAGTTCTTGTTTAAAAAGCGTGAATATTTTTATTAGAAGAATGGACCATGAGGTTCTTTCCAACAACTCTCGAGCAACGTAACCGACCTGGCGTCAGTTAGGATTGTATTATTATAGTGTTTATTGGCATTCTAGATTACACCCCACTTATTCCCATCCCTTCCCATCATGCTTCTAACTATTACCTTCCCCTATACTCCTTATATTATTCATTTGTTTCTTAAGGTGCGGCCAAAGGCAGCGCAAGTAATGTTACAGTTTTTATAGCATTACATGTCTTTGGCCAAAATAAATAAAAATATCTCTCCAGTAGAAATATAGAGTTTAGTTTTCTGCACATGCTAATATCAACAGATCTAGAATATATGTCAAGGATGTCATAGAATTTTGTCAACACTTTTTCTCTTTATTTAAAAAGTTTTGACTAAATTCCAGGACCCCCTTGACATATATTCTAGATCTGTTGATATTAGCATGTGCAGAAAACTAAACTCTATATTTCTACTGGAGAAATATTTTATTTATTTTGGCCAATAAATGTAATACTATAAAAACTGTAACATTACTTGCACTCCCCTTTGGCCACACCTTAAGTCATATGTTACTTGTTCAACAATGATTTCTACCCCCCCTCCCTTTATTTTGGATTGTTGAGTGCGGGGGACAGGGGCTTATATGTCGATTTTCATTATTGTTTTTTATGGCTACAAGGAACAGGATAGAGAGGGCACTACTAAGGTGGTATGGCAATGTGAGAAGAATGAAGAGGGAAAGAATGCCCCGGAGGATGTTGGACATGGAGGCAGAGAGGAAGACCAAGAGACAGATGGATGAAGGGAGTAAGGAGGAGAAAGGAGAGGGCTGGGACAAGGGGGAGGAAGATAAGATGTGGGAGGAAAAGAGATGGTGGAAAGGCTGATGTTCTAAACAAAACTAGCCAGTTACCGGTGTTTATTATTATGATGATAACAGCCACAGAATCCTTTATGTGCGATATTTATTATTTTATCATCCTTATAAGAAAGAAGTGCTTGTAATAAGCTCGTCAGGGCGCTAACATTTTATACCACGCTAGTTTTTAAGCCTGTTTAGGACTGGTTGATGTTAATACTACCCAATCTTTACTCTGTGAGACGGAAAAAAAAAATATTTGCTAAATGAAGGCTAAATATAGAGCCCTTTTTGATCCAGTCTCATAGCTTCGCAAATAAGATTAAAATATCGTTGAAAATTAAAGTCAATGTTACATATTCACACATTATTATTTTTGTTAATAAAACTCAAATTATAGGATGGTTAATGAAAATAGCCCTGTTGAAATCTTTCAACCTTATTTTGGCGAGAACCATATTTTGAAATAACTAATCGTATATTTAAATATTGCGATAGAGCTGAACTTCTGCGCGGCAATTTCTTGCTGACCGAGGCGGACTCCTTAATTTAACATTTTATTGATTATAACTTTTAAGTTATAAGGGTAGGTTTTGTTGGATTTGGGTGGTTTTATTTATAAACATAATTGTTGCTGTACACTAAATAATCATAAAACAATTTAGGATAGTAGGAAAAAGTATTTTACTTTCAGATGTTGGCAGCGTGTTTCAAGCTATCAATTTTGCCGAACATTCTTATGTAATTTATGTGAATACATCTTTCATTAACACATTTTATAATCTTTTGAAAATGTAATAGCCTACACAGTATTACTACCTATTCAGTTTAAACAAATATATAATTGTTACACTAATGAGCTAAGGATGAGGAAGGTGGTATTCATATGACGTGCACCAGCATTTGCGTGGAAGCAGCGAGTTAACAAACAAGAAAAAACTACCCTCAACAGACCCACCCAGGATTCCAACCACAATATCTCCGGCATTAGAAGGTTAGGTTAACAATAGAGTGATATCTTGGACCAGAGATTCTAAAATTGGGGTCCACGAACCCCCAGGTGTCCCCCTTGTTCGTCCAAGGGGTCCGCGAGATCGGCCACATATCTTTACATATTTTGTAGATATTATAAAATGTTATATAAAAGGGTAAATCTCTGGTTTGTACTAATCACAATGGATATGTCTTCTCATATTAAGCCCGGTGAAAAAGTGAAGCCTAAAAAGTTATCGTTAGCCACGACCCTTGCGCCCACATCTCTGAGAGGAGAATTTGGAAATTCACTTTTATATATATTTATTTATTTTCGTCAGCTAGGACAAAGAACTTTCGAAAAAAAAACCACTGAAATATTTTATACATTTTCCAACAACTTATTATTGCTGCTAGCTAAGACTTTTCTGCTCTTTGTGGTGTGAATAGAAATGGGGGTGACCTGGTGGTCTAGGGGTAAGGTGTCAGACATCTGTGCTGGGGGTCCGTGGTTCAAACCCTGGTCCCGGCAGAGATGTATCTGATTGTCAAACCCTTCCTTAACCTCTGACAAGACGTGTATTAATAACAACTTGTGAATGTGTGGAATGCCAGACCTCCACCGTGGTTCGGATCCCACGTTAAGCTGTAGGTCTTCCATTTCATCTCACAATCACCCTACCACTACACATTAGCGTAGGTGCGTTTAACCCGAACGGTTATTAAGACGCGGTGATAATAATAATAATAATAATGTGAAATAAAATCGTCTTAATGTGGAACAAGACTTAAGGAGAAGGTCACTATAACTTCTACATATTTCAATTAGATTCTAAAGTCATACAAGCAGTTTCAATCCTCACATAAATTATCAGTGATTATAAAATTATAAATATAATAGCCTAAATATTTTTCAATTTTATTTAACAACAATATTATAACTAAAACTATACAAATATAATAATTTCATTTATTTTATTTTAATTTATATTGTAACTATTATATTGCATTACAATCTATTATTACTAATTCTGCCCTATAATATACTATACATTAATGAGTATCATATTTTAATCATTTCTCCTACATTAAGGGGTACGTGAATCAGCTGTTCCCTGGTTAGAGGATCCGCATGTAAGGCCATAGCCAGCCAATAGTTTCGGGGGAAGAGGGGGGGAGGGGGGAGGAGGTGGCGAGGATTGATGGACATAACCCCCAATTGCTAGAGGCTAGAAAAAATTGTGAATATTAAACACCTCTAGAAGCTCTCTGAAGTGACTTTAATGGTAGCACAGCCCCTTTTTTTTGTACTTGTAGCTTAATTTTGATATTGTTTGTACCATAAATAAAGCCATATATATTTTGTTCAAAAAATTCTGGGGGGGGGGGGGTTGAACCCCCAAGCCCCCCTCCCCGATTATGGCCTTGTCCGCATGACTAAAAGGTTTGAGAACCACTGTATTGTACCAATCGACACCTTAAACAGGTTTCATAATGGCGTTAAGAGTTTTTAAAGCATTGAAAATACAAGGTCCATGTATTTAGGACATCACAATAAAGATCTGGTTTGTGAACCTTGAGTTTTGGTGAATTAAAAACCGGTTTATTACTTTTTGGCTGTATACATGTAAATATTTTGCTAACTGTGAACAGTTGGTCCACTCTCACAGAATATTGTAGTCCTCTCCAATTTTAGGATAATCCTTCCACACGAGGTATGTTTTATTTAGTAGAACTGACATATTATTGCTAATGAAAGTGTCGATATCAATTTGTTAAGCTGCTTCTGTGGTAAACAGACTTAAGGCACCATTCCAGCAATAGCTATAACTGCCGGTAATGGGAAGATTGAAGTTCGAATAATATTTAATAATAATAATATTTAGCACCGCGTCTTACTACCCGTTCGGGTTATACGCTTTAAGTACTAATTACTCTAATGGATTAGGAATTTGGAAGGTTGAATTACAGGAAGTTAACCCGCATTTGCATGGAAGGAGAGTGGAAAACCATTTAGGAAAAACCACCCCCAGTTCACCCGACCAAGATTCGAACCTCGATCTCCCCGTCCTCAGCAGTAGAGCTCAACACGACAAGCGCGTTAGCCAACTACGCCACCGAGGTGGGTTTTGAATACCGGTCGGCTGCTCTTTTTTTTCTAAATGGTTTTCCACTTTCCCTCCACACATATGAAGTTATACATTATCTAAAATCAATCCTAGTTCTCCTTAACACAATATTTTAGTTATTAGATACGCATATAGTTCCAAACTGGCAATAAGATGCTATATTGGAAAAACCAAAATTTAACGCAATAATAAAAGAATTATTATATTTCTTCAATACGTCTACACAAACGAACTATGATATACAAGAATGAGGTAGTGTGAGAGAGTGTAATTTTGAGGAAATGAATGTTTATACAACTGATATAATTATTATTTCTCAAAAAAACTTTAATATACACGGGCTCTTCACCAAACAGAAAGAGTTTATTTTACTCTTATATTGTTTTACTCATGGGTAGTCTTAATTATTATAAACATTTTTTAATAGTATATTTATTTTATTTTTAAATAACTAATAATTGGAAGTAATATTACAAACTGTTTGTTTGTATTAAATCAAGCCCTTATTAATAACTGGACATGAGGTTTCCAAACTATCGTCAATAACAGTAATAACAGTAATGCCAGTAACAATCACAAGATAGCGATCTAAGATATGATTAGAGGACCCCCTTCCACCCACTTTCTAAAGTTAGAAGGTAATCAATAATTATTTAAATATATAATTACATTCAACCCACATCATATGTTATATATTTTACCTACTTCAGTGACTGAACGGTCTAAGGCGTCACTCTCATGTTAGACTGGCCTGTTGATGACGGGGAGATTGGGGTTGGAAACTTTTTCGGGTGTAATGAGGGTGGGTTTTTACTATTTTTTTCCCCTCTCACCTTCCCTGAAAATGCTGGCAGATTTCCTTTAAATTTAGCCATTCTCATCCCTAGCTCATAAGCCTGAAATTAGTAACTAGGCCTATACGTATAACTTGAACAGGTAGTAAGGCGAGGTGATATATATAGTATCTGTTACCGTCCAAACCCGACTCCAGGACAAACTAGATCGGACTAGGACAAATTGCTACATCCTGCCCCTTGTAGGATAAACTGATATAACCTGTTGTTTATAGGGAGTACTACGTTTCATCCTTCTTAACCCATACCATGAATCGATTTGGACAGGTTTCATAATTCACAGTTCGTGTGCAAATGTTTTCAGATAGCCTAACCTAACCTAAGCCTGTTTTGGCTTAATAAAATGGTAGGCTATACTAATTTATTTTAAGAGGGTGACCTGGTGGTCTAGGGGTAAGGTGTCAGACTTCTATGCTGGCGGCCGGGGTTCAATCCTTGGTCCAGGCACAGATTTTATCTGATTACCAAACCCTTCCTTCACCTCTGACAAGACATCTTGTGAATGTGGGGAATGCCAGGCCTCCACCGTGGTTCGGGTTTCACGTTAAACTGTAGGTCCTCCATTTCATCTCACAATCATCCTATCATTACACATTAACGTAAGTGCGTATAACCCGAACGGGTAGTAAGACGTGGTGCTAATAATAATAATAATAATAATAATAATTATAATAATAATATTTTATGAGCAATGCCAAAATTTCAGGAGTAATGAATTTAGTCTAGGCTAAACTAGTACATCTTAAGGCTCTTAGGCCCAGTTTCATAGTCAAATTTAGTACGCCTCAAGTGCGGCGCTACCCTAAGTTCATGTCGACACCTACCTACACCAGAATCGAATGGGCCAGTTTCCTATGTGAGAACGGCCCATTCCATTCGAGTTGAGGTAGGTGTCGTCTTGTATTTAGTGTAGCGCCGCACTTGAGGCGTACTAAGTCTGACTATGAAACTGGCCCTTAGGGTGTATCAATTTGGCCTAGTCCGATCTAGTTTGTCCTAGAATTGGGTTTGGACGGTAGCACACACGCACACACACACACACACACACACACACACACACACACACACACACACGCACACACACACACACACGCACGCACACACACACACACACATGTATATATAGTAGTACAAGTAGTAGTACAAGGGGAAATTGGGTAATTTAAAGTTAAACTGCCTCATATTGGTGGACACGTGGACAAAACGTCAAACTAATCTACTCTGGTTTGGCAGTCATATGAAAATAGAGGTTCAAATCCCAGTCGGGTCTAATGAGGGCGGTTATTACAAAAGGGGTTTCTGCTCTACCTCCACGCAAATGTGGATACACCTCCTCTAAATACCTACCAATTAGCGTAATTAACACCAAAGCGTATAACCTGAACGGATAATAAGACGCGGAGCTGAAAAGAAAGTTTCTTATCGGTGATTGGTTTTGTTTGGCACTGTTTTCGTGACGATCAATTTTCCCTGATCTTTGTTCTTGAAGGTTAACTTCCACTGGGGAGAGTTGGATTTATTATTAGTTTTCAAGTTTCTCTACTCATTTTATTGTGAGTGAACCCTCACTTGGGAATGTCAACCAATACCAATGTACACAAATGCAGTACTTTCTAGTGATTTGTAACCTATAAATCCTATTATAGCCTATAAATCCTATTATAACCTATACGTTCTATTATAACCTGTCAATCCTATACGCTCTGTATAATCCGAGTCTTTTCGTTTCCGTCGTAGGCTCGGTCCAAACTACCTCGGTTAATCGCGAGTCTACTGTATTTAGAGCGCAGAGCCAACCAATTTTAGAAATCAGTCTCTAATGAGTTTGGTTTATTTTAATTTATCGTTACAGAATAACTTTACATACATCTTTATGATCCATTTTTTACCACCATATCCTACTACCTTTTCAGACTATACCAATGTGTATTAATTATATAATGAGCTAAGGATGTGAAGGGTTTAATTTAGAGGAAGCGTAGCCACATTTGCGTGGAGGGAGTGTGAAAAACTATTTTGAAAAAATCTCCTTGAATACTGAAGGATATGACATATAAATAGTTTGATACAAAGAGATATGTCAGAAAAAAACATTTTATTTTATTTTAATGATATTGAATAAATATTGAACAATAGTAAAAGTTTGGTATAAATATATGTATATATATGTAATATGAATCTTACGACAAAAAAGATAGTTGCTGGCGCCACCAGTAACCCTAAAATTGGTTAACATTCAATGTAATGACATATTATAAACGATTACTCCCCACAAGTAGTAAAGGCTATCATCAAAATCAGTACGTTACTCCTATTTCCTCCATAACAATATAACACTTTCATGCCGTATGGGCTATATCTCTTTCTCATGACAATACACTATTTTCCTGCCACGCAGGCTATAGATTATCAACATTCCTTTTAAAAAACTTCCACGCCGGATAGACTATAAGTTACTACTATTTCTCTATCGTGATAATAGAAGAGCTTCCTGCCACGCAGGCTATAGGTTACTGACATTTCCTTTACAACACAGCAAAACCTATACTTTACTAATATTTACTTGATAGCAATGTAAAACTTTCATGCCAGATGAGCAATACGTTACTAATATTCCTTTGACAACAATGTAAACTTTCATGCCAGACAGGCGACAAGTTACTAATATTTCTTTGACAACAATGAAAACTTTCATGTCAGATAGGCAACAAGTAACTAATGTTTCTTTGACAACAATACAAGATTTTCCTGCCGCGCAGGCCATAGTTAACTAACATTTATCTCACAACAAGGTACAATTCTCATGCTGTATGGGCTATAAGTTTCTAATCTTTCAAAACTGTGACTTGTAAATATACAATTGTGACATCACGCAAACCCTGATGGAGCTTCATGTCGAAGAAAACTAAATAGAAGATAAACATTATTTACCACGACGTATCCTAAATAATAAAGTATCCCTACATAAATATCTTTGAAGTTGTAAAGTTTTATGAAATTTAAATATTAATTCGCCAAACAGAATTTCTATATACATTAGCCTGTAGCGATTATTGGAAATAAGCTACGAAAATTCACGAATAAAAAAGCAAGACTGGACACTATTAGAAGTAAAGCAAGTAAACTCACTTTGGCCCCATTCAGCTGCTTCAACTCACTAATGTTCTCCCCGCACAAAAAACAACATGCCACTATGAATTCGACCGACCAACTAAACGAGTAAATATCGTTCAAGACTGAACAGTGCATTATCACGAGGCGTGGTGGGAATAATGTGATGTTGTGTTGAAAAGTCTAGTCTAGAATATTCTACTAGCTCCTCCGATGTTCCACCGTAGTCTAGTTATCCCCTCCCTCTCTTCATTTATTTTGTGTTTACCGTTTCTCTGTTTACCCCTGTTCCCCCTTTCAGAACTAGAATAAGTGTATATAATGGTGTAGTCCAAAATGTACGGACACTCTTGTCAGGATCTTGTCCTCGGACGCACTTAGTTGTCCAGGATGGTTTTAGAAGGTACAAAATTCCTTTTCGGCTAATGTATATAGCAATTCTGTTTGGCGAATTAATATTTAAATTTCATAAAACTTTACAACTTGAAATATATGTATGTAGGAATACTTTATTATTTAGGATACGTCGTGGTAAATAATGTTTATCTTCTATTTAGTTGTCTTCGACATGAAGCTCCATCAGGGTTTGCGTGATGTCACAATTTTTTATTTACAAGTCACATGTTTTGAAAGATTAGAAACTTATAGCCCATACGGCATGAGAAGTTTACCTTGTTGTGAGAGAAATGTTAGTTATCTATGGCCTGCGTGGCAGGAAAATAGTGTATTGTCATGAGAAAGAGATATAGCTCATACGGCATGAAAGTGCTATATTGTCATGGAGGAAATAGGAGTAACGTACTGATTTTGATGATAGCCTTTACTACTTGTTGGGAATAATCGTTTATAATATTCCATTACATTGAATGTTAACCAATTTTAGGGTTACTGGCGGAGCCCTTAACTATCTTTTTTGTCGTAAGATTCATATTACATATTTATACGTATATCTATACCAAATTTTTACTATTGCTCAATATTTATTCAATATCATTAAAATAAAATGTTATTTTCTGACATATTTCTTTATATCGAAATGTTATATCCTTCACCGGTTCCCATAGGTAAATTCATTTTCTGTTTCCCTGAACTCACACTTCAACTATTTAGCAATATAGATATGAATATATACTGAGTTCTGCCTATTTGCTTTTGTTATTACCCTATCGGCTCCTCTGCAATAATGTTCTCTATTTTATGTTTTTTTTGGTTGTGCATCAGCCTTATTCTTTGGGAAGACTAAGGGCGGTGTAACAAGCCGAAAAGGAATTTTGTTCCTTCTAAAACCATCCTGGACACCTACGTGCGTCCGAGGACAAGATCCTGACAAAAGTGTCCGTACATTTTGGACTACACCATTATATACACTTATTCTAGCTCTGAAAGGGGGAAGAGGGGTAAACAGAACAACGGTAAACACAAAACAAATGAAGAAAGGTAGGGGATAAATAGACGACTGTGGAACATCGTAGGATCTAGTAGATTATTCTAGATCAGACGTTTCAACACATAACATTATTTCGCCTGAGCGCCAAATTCGTCCCACCACGCCTCGTGATAATGCACTTTTCAGTCTTGCACGATATTTATTCGTTTAGTTGGTTGGTCGAATTCATAGTGGCATGTTGTTTTTTGTGTGGGGAGAACATTAGTGAGTTGAAGCAGCTGATTAGGGCCAAGGTGAGTTTACTTGCTTTACTTCTAATAGTGTCCAGTCTTGCTTTTTTATTCGTGAATTTTCGTAGCTTATTTCCAATAAACGCTACAGAGTCAGAAATAAAAGGTAATTAAACTAATTTACAACTTTATACAGATGATATCTGCACTAGCCAGCAAGACTTGGATAACGTGGGATAATATTAGTAAAACCAAGCAAGTCAGTAAATTGAATCGTAGCACAGTGTAATAACATTCGAAATGCCAAACTTAACTAACCTATCTAGCCTAGACTCAAACATAGAAATTGCAAATTTCCAAGTGAGGGTGGATAGTGTTCATACTATTTGGATATATTTTGAAAAAATTATTCAATCAGCTCTAACTCAACAGTATCTACGTATTTTGGATAATATCAACATTATCTGGAAAATATTGACTTTATCCGGTTTAGGAATTTACCCTTAACGTATATATTTGCTTAGCACCGAGTCGTACCACCCATTCGGGCTACAAGCCTATATACCAACCACGCCAATGGTTTTAGGGATACGTAAGGTTATATTCAGAGGATGTGTAACCACAGTTGCATGGAGGGGGAGTGAAAACCCATTTAGGGAAACTACCCTCAGTGCACCCGACCAAGGTTCGAACCCCGATCTTCCAGTCATAAGTAGTCTAGTCTACTGCAAGAGTAGTGCCTTAGACCACGTGGCCAGCGAAGTAGTTCGAACTAATATTAGTTTTATATTCACTATGAAATGATTTTGCTTAAAAATATTTGAATACATAATTTAATTTGTTTTAACCACTTTGGTCTTTATATATATGTATATATATATATATATATATATATTATAGAGGTCACCAAGTAATGTTAAAAAGTCTATACCAAACAACAAATTTTGGACTTGTGCGTTTATTATGTTCGAAATCCCAGCATGGGAGGTTTTTTTACTACCAGAATACTACAACGTAGAATTATTCTGGTAAGGAAAAATACCTTACAAACTTAACACCCTTCAAAACACAAGTGTATAGTTCCATATCTCTCCAATATAAAGCATTAACAATCTTCTCTTTTCATATCTGAGAGGCAACCTCGAAGGGTGGGTTTTAAGGCATTCCTCCCCTCTGTCCGCTACTTTTGTTAGTAGGGAAAGAAGGATCTTCTCTTTTATCACTAGACCTGTGACCTCTAAGTGGGTCACGGTCGGATATCTCTTATAGGAGCTACTTCAACCTTATTTTAGTTATTCTTATAACCACAGCAATCGCTAGTAAAGCAAATATCGAGCTGTGATTGGACGATCGATCCAAACTTTATAAAACAGTGAACTGTCATGGCCTTTTCTACTTTATGATTGAAAATAATGTTTTAATAGTGATAGTATTTTGTTATAAAATGTATTAAGTGTTCATTTTATCATGGTTTACTATAAATCTAAGTGTTGGGTTCCTGGATGTCTAAATAGAACCTCTACTAGACATAAATTTCCAAATAAAGATGAAAAAAGATTCTCCATATGAAAAAAACTTATCTGTAACCCAAAACTTGGAAATCTGGACATTGAAACTATTCTTACTAAATTTACAATTTGCAATGAGCATTTTAAAGACGAATGTTTTAGTCTAGGGACTAAACGGCTGAATGCACATCCCATCCCATCTTTACAATTGCCAGGTGGAGGGTGGGGTCTATTATTGTATTATGTATCGACCAATTTATAAATTAAAACGGTGACAAAAAAAATTAACGAAAATACATTGCAATAATATCAATGAACAATTGATTTAATTACTTTTGCTAGTGTAGTTATTTGTTAATTCTCAACATTTAAATAAACCAAAGTAGGTAAACTTCAATAACCTTTTGAATCCAAATGATAGGGCCTATACAATAGAGTAATTAATCTGCTTTGGAAGAAAATATTGGTTCATGAAAAGGCCCCAACACAGACTGTCCATAGTCAGTCAGAAATCTATGCTAAAGTATCTGATGCTCTGGACACAGAGTCATCCATCCGTAACTGTGTAGAAGTTGGTCAATTTTAACTTTCTTAGGCGTAAGGACTAGGTTATACAGAGTACACAAATTACAGTAGCCCCATGGCTTCTTTGGTGCTGACTGTCAGAAGTGACAGCTGCTAAGCACATGTTTTTGCAGATCATATGTTTCGGCGTTGAGATACATAATTTTGTCTGGTAACTTTTCAAAGCTGTCAGTCAGCACCAAAGAAGCCATGGGGCTACTGTAGGTTGTATCCGAATAGTCTACTTTATTCGCGGGTTTAGTGCATTAATTTTAAAGTTTTTACAACATAAACATTTTTTGACCAAAGTAACTGAAATATTTTTGTACAGAAACGTTGACTATAGTTTTGAGCACATGCTAAACTCAACAGTTGTTGAATAGCTGTCATGTGCATAGTAGCATTTGGTGACAAACTTTGTAAATGAAGAGAAAAAGTCATCACATGTCAGAACACTCTTGACAGATATTAAAGAACAGCTGTTGAGATTAACATATGCATAAAATTAAACTTTATGTTTCCATAGAATAACTATTTGATTTACTTTAGCCAACAAATGTTTATGCTATTAAAACTTCAAAACTACTGTCCTAAATTCACGCTCACTAACACCCAAACTAGAAGTTTATAGTTTCACTGTTCTTTTAAAAGTTGACAGCTTCGACCATAAATGTTTAATGTTTGGTATTCCGTGAGTTGTTTGACAATAATATGTAGGCCTATATTTATTATGTAACAAAGTTCAGTGTGTAAGCTATATAAAGTTTTATTCAAATCAATTGAATTGTTTTACGTTTCGTAATATTTTGAACTATACACAATTCACTTCTTAAAACTTGTTTTCTAATTTCAATTGCCTTGCGATAAGATAGGCATAGAGTCTTGTTTTATAATAAATTTATATATTGATAAAAATATAACGCTAATAGGTTATTGTTAATAATAGTATAATATTAATAAAATTTGAATATGTAATATAAATTTTATGATTCGAATTAATGTAGCTTGTTTCTTTGTGTTTGTGTTGTGTTTTAAACAATGTTATTTATTTTTAGCGTTTGCATGCTATGCCGAAGGTTCCGGGTTCGACCACAGTTTTCAGATATAATTTTTCAATTTACGAATATGATACCAGATACGGCTATATGTATCCGTAATCTAAAGGTATTTTCCGTCTCCTAAGCTTATTGATTCGTTTTCATTAAATTGCACAAGCATTTGCTTATACTTCAATGTAATTTGCTGTATTACTGTACATTATTGTAATTAGTTTAGCGGTAACGGCAGCATAAAGCAGACTCCCGAGTCACCAGTGTCTGTGGTGCTAATGATAGGTAATAGTAGCCAATGATTTCCACACGTCCATCACAGACTCAGCCTTAAGCTATGAGTGAAGAATGGCCTTGAGAACAGGACGAATACTGGATAGTAGAGGTGTACCGACTCAGTAAAACTAATTACCGATTGTTTAAAATAATTGTTAATGCTACAATTACTTACACCAATTAATCACAATTATCGATTATGTATTAATAACCACTGGGAAATATTCTTATGAGAATGAAAACAGTTAATGTAATTAACACAAAAATATTTTATTAAAAACTCAACAATTAAAGCTTTGATAATCTTAGTTTTTAATTGATCCATGCTTAACTGATGATTGATCATTGCATAACCGGTGAAAGTTGGAACTATATTGTTAGTTTTATCAACGGTATTGTTGTGTATTGTGTTCCTTTGTATTTGCTATGCGCATTTTGTTTTGCCGTTGTCATTTTCTGTTGCCATGGGCCTGTAGTCTTTTGTTTTTGTTTATCAAAAATATAGCCAGCGAATGGGGTCCTCTTTTGTGCTTTTACCCTTTCCATTGTTGTATCTTTATAAAGAAAGGAAAAAATATCCAAATGATACTTTATCTTGCCACATGATAGCGTCACGATCGCTTTCTCTTGCCGAGATACGGAACTAGAGGAAGTAATTTATAGTCACGAAGGCCTTTTTTCCTATAAGAATCCTTCTATGTAGTAATATTCTGGTAAGAAAAAAGACCTCCCAGAGAAGGGATCCTACCAAAATAAATACCTAAGTCCAATTTTGTTTTGGTTTTTACAGAATTTTAACATTGTTTGGTGACTTACATAACATATATACAATTAACGCCACGTCTTAACCCTATCTTATTCTGGGACGTCCCAAATTCTTCAAAATCCTGGATTATTTTCAATAACAACCCTTGACTTCTTTCCATTTGCGTTTTTTATACATGCTCCAATCATATAATCCTGTATGATTTAAATTCTTGTATTATATCCATTAGTTCATCAACTCATGTATTTGCTGGTACCCTCGCCTTCTATTTCCGCCTTGATCCCTCACTGGACCCCCATATCTTTCAAATGGCTCTCTTTTCAG
>CABFVX010009797.1:0-16818 GCA_902151425.1 Timema shepardi | reverse complement strand
TCGTGATGCTTGCGCTACTGCAGCGCCTCTCGTGATTGGTGCAGTGGTTGGATCGTGCATCTTAGTCAGTGTCTCCAACAGTAATGCTACCCAGCATTGCTTACACATTAATAATCACTTATTAACAATTCATATATAGACCTATCTTCATTGTACACCTCTACTTTCTGCTACAACTTTAAAAAATAGATTGAGTCGAATACAATATTTTTTTAAACATTCAAACAATCAAATGAATTGCTATTAAATTGTTTAAAATTGAATCTAAACTATTAATATTTAATAAAAATTATTCAGTTTTCTATTATTTTATTGTAAAGGCATTCTTAGCACAATGTAATGGTTGTTGCACCTGATAAATAGAACAGATAGTAAATAATGCACTTTATTTTTATGTCATTTTCTGTAAATAGCTAGTCTATTTATAGGCTACATATTTATTGATATAACTGTAATTTTTAATATATATTTCAAAATTAATTTCCCTATCTAGGATTGATGTCTTATTCACAGTTTTCAAAACAATGCTATTTTATTTGTCGCTTGCTATGTAGTTATTATTTAATTCTCCCCCCGCCTTATTATTTTTCTTTTTTTCTTTCTTTTTGTCATTGTGGCTGCACTGTTCAGAACGCTTGGGCAGGCTCTTAAAACGCCAGACAGCACTCCCAATGGAGACTCCAGAGGAGATTGAAGAGCCCCCATGCCCCAAACCTACCCCTGCAGTTCGACCCAATCATCTGAATATCCCCCACCCAATACGCCCTGCCAGTGCTTTAATGCCCCTCACAGCAGCAGCAGTCATGAGCCAAGAGAGAATCAGCGGCCTCTCGTCAGGTCAGGATTTACTGTACATGTTGCATGGGTGGGCCCGACTAACATTTGAAGGCTATTGAAGTAAAACTTCCCTTGGAGATCTGGTGGTTCTTTATAAAATCCTGTCCAGGTTTTTAAACCTCTCCAATATCCCTTGTTTTATGTGTAGGCCACCTCAACTAACAGGTCAAGTCTAGAAACTAAATTAGTTAATAATCTCCACTTTGTAGTTATAAAGTATATTTATTTACGATCATTATCAAAAATGACTTGGAAAACTGCATGAGTCCTAACTTTTCTATTTTATTGATAATCCTGTCAACTAACTTATATACACTAGCCTGATCTTTATTTGAATAAACATTGTTATAGATCTTCCACACTTATCTCCTACTATTTATTTGTTGAAGAAATCAATTTATTTGTCTTAACACTAGCATCAAAATTTTCTGGTTGATTAAACGTTGCAAATGTTAAAATAAATATAATATTGGGCTACATGATTTCTTACCACACTTTTATTATTTATTCATTATAGTCTCCTTGTCTAGTTAGCTTAAACTTGGTGATCACTCAAACATTCTTTTGTAACCTAGCATTTTTTTCAAAGTAAAAAATCAACACTTTTTTTTAATCTCACACTTGGATTTTAAGATGCAGGTCACATTTTTCAATTTTTCAACCATTATAAGTGATCTATAAAAATATTTATATTGGACCTATTTGAAATAATGTTCACATATTAAAATAGTAAATTTTCACACATTTAAATAATAAGTACTCTCTTTAGTAGAATTTTGTTTAGGGTTTTTTAAATTGCATACAGATTTTTTTTCGTGATTCACCCCACATAAGGGATTGTGAGATTTTCTGTATCACTCCCACCCTCACTCTATTCTCTCTTAAAAATTTCATACGATTTGGTAAATTAGATTCTGATGTTGAGCTTTCTTCAAGTCATCTTGATTGATCCAAGCCGACGATATAATCAGATAGGTGAAATATGAACACATTTCTACATTCAACACAGATTTTTTGTATATTTTTTCCATTCAAACAAATTATGATGATAGTAATAATTATTATTATCAAAACGATAAGTCATTTGTTGTGTGTATTGTAATTAAGTAAACTATTTTCTATTGATCTTGCTTGGGACAAGGTTGCGGGTATCTTCATACTTTTAACTAAACATTTCTCGGGGGTGTAACAACTTATGACTGCAATAGTAGGTTAATTATGGCATCAAGAATTGTTGGAAGTCTTCTACACATATTTCTTTACAAATCTATCCAAGGGACAGAGCGCTGCAATAAGTTATCTTTCACATCATAATTAAAATATAACTTAACTTATTTGACACAACTTTGTTGACAAACCATCTGCTCTGCTAATATGAATAGTTTTTCACTTTTAATACATTATATCAAAAAGAGGTTGATTCATTGGGAAGCGCACATTAACTTGTTACTGATCCTAAATATAATCATACATTATGTCAGGATACTTTATGTTGTTTTTCCCAAAATAGATTTTTGGTTTAGCAGGCCAATGATTATTATTTGAGTTTATCGAATCTTTCAACTGACATTTATTAATTATTAATGGAATATCATTTTAAGAGAGTGATCCATGCTAACAAATGACCATATAAATAATCACTATCGTCTATCATACTTAATAGTCATAAATATTAAATTGTGAATGGCAAAAAAAGTCTTATATAAATAGTTATTAAACATAAATTGTATATAAAAATTGTTGCTATGGGTTTGCTACTAATTGCATCATCTATGTATTCCTTGATTCATAATTGTTTTCATGTGTAAGTGCATGCAATATATATCTATTAGGAAATTTTAATAGTATTTTTTTTTAATTAGCTAATATGTATTAAGATACAAAAATAATACATATGTGCATATCAACACACGCATGAACTTACACATGAAAACGACTATGAATCAAGGAATACTTAGATGATGCAATTAGTAGCAAACACAAAGCAAAAATTTTTTACATACAATTTTATATTTATATATATAATATATATAGTATAAAGTATATATATAAAATTGTATATAAAAAATTGGTGCTTTGTGTTTGCTACTAATTGCGTCATCTAAGTATATATATATATATTCACCAAATGAGTCAAATGTAAAGAAAAATTCCTGGCAGTAAATTTAAATATATTTGCTTGTGTTGCTATTATAATGTAAACATTAAGGTATCAAAAGACACAGTTAAATAAACATGAAGCAACAGTAAGGGTCCAAGGTGTAAGCACTAATATAAAAAAACCTGCAGGTACACAGAATAACACGAAAAACCACATCACATAATATTATTTTGGTGTGACATTAAGCCCATTCATCAATAAATGAGAGATGAATACTAGCAATAATTTGACCAACATTGGTGGCCACTCAGACGAGCTCCAGGATCAACTTATTCTAGTTAATTATTCTATTGAAGCAGGAATCAAGATTTTAACCTAAATCTTGGGTTTTAAGTTGTTTATCTAAATGGTTTTGTCACTCACATTCCACACATTTATAAATATGTTGGACTCAATGCCCGAAAATGGCCAAGGGACGGATTTTTTGCTCAATTCTAGGATTGGACGTTTTAAGGTGACCAAAGCCCGAAGTCCTAATCAATTTCAGACTTTGGTCGTCTCAAAACAGCCAAACCGAGTATTGTGCAATTTCTAAACAATAAAAGTAGACAATAAAGTTGTTAGGTTTGGTTAAGTTAGGCTTAAAAAAAATTGTTCAAGTGGTATTGATAATTTAAAATAAGTCTGTAATCTCTGTCTGGTTCTATTTGCATATCAAAGGGATCCACTTGTCCTCTTGAATTTATGTGATTGCTCAAAATTGGGCGCACACCACCTGCTAACTCTGGTTGAGAAACAAACTAAAATACTATTTCAAGCTTTGATCATTCAGTAACTGCACAATCCTAGGTTTGGCTGTTTGGAAATAGCCAAAGCCCGAAATTGAATAGAACTTTGAACTTTGGTCATTTTAAAACATCCAATCCTAGGGTTGAGAAAAAAAAAAATCGTTGATTGGCTATTTCTGACTTTGTGCCCAACAGTCACATTTCCTCTAAACTGTACCTCCTTCATTACCAACCCAATCAGTGTAAACAATGAAATGCAAACATGAGATTATAACTCCATGGAACTATGTGAATGGTTCATAAGGATAGTAAGATAGAGTACAAAAAACAAACTGACATGAGGTTGGTTGTTTAGGGGGTGAGTTTAGGAAAGGAAAGAGCAAAGATCATTTCCAAAAAATGATCAACCTCAAGACAGTGTTAAGCTCTTTCTTAAACTCGCACCAATGGTCGGCTGCCCATTACAAGATGTCACGCTTGTTGAACACTGGATTACCGATGAGGGGGGTGGCCAACATCCAAATTTTAAGTGGGTGCATTGAGGATGGATTTTTGAATGTTAATTTTTATTGGGGTTTCCCTAAATTTATATTCTAATGTGACTGCACTCTCTCTTAACAACCCTATTTTTCCTTAGAGCTTAGATTAACCCATTACTAATCAAAATCTTATTGGACAAAAAAACTTCTGGTTGAATAATAAGATTGAAGCTCTTTGATGTATACATACATATATTTTGTTTTGTGACCTGCAGTTTTTTGTGTTTTTAGGGGAGTTTCTAACCTATCTACTTTTCATGTTACTAAACACTGATGTTGTTAGCTAATACTAATGTGACAAAAAAGTTATTAATTGCAACTTGATTTAAAACACACACTCAACAATGTTTTCAAAACTATAAAATGTTATTTTTAAAACATTTGTGGTCAATATATTTTGCATCCAAATCATGTATTAAAAAATCTAGCTATTACTAACCATTTTCTGAACTAATAACACATGACTTAAAAATAACTTTGATCTAGAACAGAAACAATACCCAGTCTGTAGGGCATTCATTCATAATTGTGAAAGAGTAAGCCCCAATACAACAAATTTCCCTAATAATACTTATTTTTTGCTGTACTGAGAATTGAATCTAGATCCTTATCTAGAGGAAAACATGTTTATGAGCTAAGAGATATTTTGTTCTTAAAGAATAATAATCACCTACCCACATTTGATTTTATCCTCACACATCTAGTTCATAAAAATGAAATATGACTGATTTTAATATAAGCAATAATTCAGACCTTAATCACAAAATAAAATTTTGCACTAGACATTTCTTTAATTTCTATGTTACAGTAGTTTCTCTCTCACTGTTGACATATAGCTCCTCTCCTCAAGCTTCAATTGTTTGTATGGTTGTGTTTCCAGTACTGTGTAGTTTTGATGTAGCATGTTTGTTCTGTCCCTTGTTCTCTTGCAGTTCCTAGTGAGACTAGCAATGTTGACGACATGACCCCTGTTGTGGTGCGCAGAGAGAAGAATTGCTCAAACCTCGGTGAGCGACTTCTCATTTGATCTGGCTAGGGTTGTGTGTGTAACAAAAATCTTGAGATATTCATACTTTATATTGACAAAACTACAAGCTCTTAGCCTTTCCTCCATTTTATAATATTCACATCAAACAGACATATAGTGAGTTTCTATATATTACTTACCTTTTAGTTTGATTCTTCTTTAAACTTGTTCTGACTATTTACCATATGAACTAACCAACCTAAGGAAAGTAAATCAAATAATATTTTAAGAAAATTCACAAACTTTCACTGGAAAATAGAACAGAAAACTGATGATTGAAATATCCACTTCCACTACTGAGGCGAATACTGTTTCTATATTTTTAATCACCTAACATTAATTCAAACAATACCTCTTTGGTGTCTTTCACTTATTGCTACGGAGACTTTACAATTATTACATATTTATTCAAAATTGTTTTAGAGTAGTGATTAAAACTGACTTAAAGATCAAATATAAAAAAATGTGTCCCTCAACTCAAACTTGGGAACAAGACATGTTTAACACTAACACATATTAAGTCTTATGTTCTCATTAATTTTGTTTGGGGTACTTATTTAACATTTGCTTATCAATAACAATGTTGTTAGAGAACTCGACTTAAACCTAACTCAAATAACATCATATTTCACATTAACAAATAACCTAGTTACTAGGGTGCCTAACTTGAATAGATTGAAATAAATGATTAATATTTTTGAGCTGAATAAAGAAATGTTAAAAACACATATGGATTATTTAAGTCTGAGAAACTTTTGACTTAAAATCTGTCATTTTGAAACTACTCCAAAGGAAGCATTCAGAGTTGTTTATAAAATTAGTATAGCTAGGGTTAACCAAACTTTTTTTTTTATCTCAATAAAATATACAGTAATTTACAATTAATTTTGCTTGTCCTCTTAAGCATATCTCTAAATTTAAAATATCTTACAAATAAACATTTTGTAACCCTCATCAATGGTCGCATGGGCTGTTGCGCTTCTCTTGCAGTAGACTGGACTACCACTAACTGGGAGATTGAGGGTAGAATCTTGGTCAAGTCTACTTGAGGTAGTTTTCCCAAATTGGTTTTGCCACTCTCCCTCCATGCAAATGTGGGTACATTTACTATAAATATAACTTTCCTAATATATAAAATATATTAGTGTAACTTGTACATTAGCGTATAACTCGAACATGTAGTAAGAAANAAAAAAAAGAATGCCTCTCAAAATTTAATACATTTACATTAACTATTTATTATTATCACAACATTAATGGTCTTCTTGACAACTTATTTCTTTAGTTTTTGATAATGTTTTCAAACTACAAAATTGTTGTTTTTGGTATGCAACCCTACTTTTTCAAAGGTTAAAGTTATTTTACTTTAATTAACATTGTATGAATAATGTTAATCTGTAAGTCCTGTTTCTACCCAGCCCTTTAAAGTCGCTTCTTGCAAGAAAGGGAGGTAGCCAACCAGTTATTCCCTTGTTACAGCAGAGGAAGAGCGACTTGTCAGGAGGGTCTCGTATCTGAAGGCAACATGGGGTGACCGGATGCATGTTGACAGCGACTTTGATGCCAGTGACACGGAGGCATCTTACGTTCAGCATCAAACGTAAGTTCCTTTTGACATAATTTCTGTGTTTTGTTAATGAAAGAGGGACATTTCATAAACATTATTTTATTTGGAAGAAGGTACAGGAAAGGAAATATAATTCCACCCTTCCTGTACCTTCTTCCAAATATAATGTCCACCTTTCCTGTACATTTCTTCCAAATATAATGTCCACCTTTCCTGTACATTTCTTCCAAATATAATGTCCACCTTTCCTGTACCTTCTTCCAAATATTATGTCCACTTTTCCTGCACCTTCTTCCAAATATAATGTCCACTTTTCCTATACCTTATCCAAATATTATGTCCACTTTTCCTGTACCTTCTTCCAAATATAATGTCCAAATTTCCTATACCTTCTTCCAAATATACTGTCCACCTTTCCTGTACCATATTCCAAATATAATGGCCTCCTTTCCTGTACCTTATTCCAAATATAATGGCCACCTTTCCTGTACCTTATTCCAAATATAATGTCCACCTTTCCTGTACCTTATTCCAAATATAATGTCCACCTTTCCTGTACCTTATTCCAAATATAATGTCCACCTTTCCTGTACCTTATTCCAAATATAATGTCCACCTTTCCTGTACCTTCTTCCAAATATAATATCCACCTTTCCTATACCTTCTTACAAATATAATACAATTGCCTTGTAAAGTGAAAAGAGGTTTTCCTCATAAAGAAATAAACATTATTTTAAAAGTTTATTTTATAGTTTTGTCTAATTATATTTTAGACTTAATAAAATAAGACACCATACAATATTGTTTTTGATGGACTACTTCAGCTCAGGATTTACTATGCATTTATCTGTTATGCTTGCTAAAATGATGTAATTACCGCAAATCTATTTGGGGTGAGTGGTTGCAACTCTTTTCAGATATAGAGATATTAGCATTGCTATTGAAATATCTCTCAACATAAGTAAAGGTTTTGTTTCTATTTGATAAAACAGTGGAATAAATGTTGAAAGTTTGATAAACATATTTCCAACCTTCTAACATAATATTTGTTTGTCTTCCATTTTTGATTAACTTATATTAGCAGATTTCCTTTAGCAGATTACTGTATTCTATATATACAGCAACATATACACACCTTTACATAAATTAATAAAATAGTTAATATGCTTGTTCATTATAAAGATATTTTATAGGAATACTTTTTCTCATTATTTTGTGACTAAATTTACAGTGGTAAAAAGAAGTGGCGACCACCACCTTTTCTTGAAGATATTGAAAAATTACGACAATTGTTTGAAGAATCGCCATCACCTTTGCCTTTTCGGCGACGGTGAGAGTTTTACCTCTTTGTGCTTTGTTTGTTCTTGTAGGGGTTGCCAGAATCGATAATGTTAACATTTGGTTATTATTATTCCTGTGTAGTACTCAATTTAGTAGTTGAGATGAACCCAATTAGAAAAGCTATTTTAAAATAAAATGTTATTTTACTCAAAATATTTGTATTTACATGTCATGAATAGACAGTTCTCAGCATGTATTTTTTTTAAAACACACTGTTCTCACACATCGAGTATAGCAACATTGTTGTTAATTAATTAGCACTTTGTTTCAGTACCAAATAAATACTCGTGTGCTCTAACGCGCTACTCCCCCAGTAGACTAGACTGCCGATGACGGGGAGATTGAGGTTAAAATCTCGGTCAGGTGTACTAAGGACGGAAGAGGCGGGACTTAAAAAATAATAATAAGAAACCCTTTATATACTAAAAGTACACAAATTAAACGTTTGGTTATTCCATAAAATAGGAACTAATTGGATCTGATAGTAATGTAGCATTATATATATATATATATTTTTCACATGCATTTCTTGGCCTGGATTCACTAACGGGAGCAAATAGTTGTGCCGGCGCAAGTTGGAAATATATGCCCAAATCTCTTTTCACTAAAAGAAATAGGCACAATTTGAGAGCAAAGTTGAGCCTTTTATTTGCCACCACTCAAGAGTAGGCGCAACTATTAAAATCATGATTGTCACTTCAATAAATTTAAATGGCAGCATATTATTGTTATGACTTAAAATACAATAATCAATTAACTGTACTCCAATTAATAATGAAGAAATTAAAATAACATACGTCTGTCAAGCACAAAATTTGTTTCAATTTAGAAATTGTTAACAAAGCAATTACTTAACTTTTATTGTTGAAATGTTAGATTAAAACTACGCAATAGCATTTCTTGCATTTTTACAAAACAAAATGACAAACAAAACAACGAGCTGTGGAATCTTTGTCTAGATCCAAAGAGGTTTGTATTCCTCCAAGTACAAATACATCTCATCACTAAATATGATGGTTCATATAGCTTTAAGCTAATAATTTAATAAATACAAAATAATGTACTTATATGGTTTTTGTAAAGCTCTCAAAAAGAGGCCGCTTGTAATTGTTTTTCTAGTTTATAAGCAAAATGTTTAGTCATCTTTGTATTTTCTGTAATTTTTATTAGAGATTTAAAATAAAGTTCCCTTGACTTTGAAAGTAAATTCTTCATAAGGATTTGTCGAAAAGAGCAAAATTAATGACATTAATGGTGACATCACCATAGTCTTGCCACCAGTTTGCGCCTTGTCTAGTGAATACGGAAATGGAGCAAATAATAAGGCACATCTTTGGGAGTATTTTGGGTGCAAAGTTGCACCATTTCTTGACTTGCGCCAGAGCAGAATTGCATTCGTTAGTGAATCCAGGCCCTGATGTTTTGTAATAGTTTATATTTTTACTAGAACAACATTTGTATTACCTTCTCAAACTATCCTTGAAGCTCCGCAACAGTTCTACCTAATTTATAGTTTACTATAATATTAGCAACGATTACTATCTTTCAATTGTTAACTAATATTACAATGTTATGTAGTTGTTGGCAGCCCCTGGTTTTGTGTATTTCACCCATTTTTATTCAAACATTTGTTGCTTGAAATAAGTTTGGAATATGTTAATTTTGTGTTTCAGTAAATCTGTAATGTTGCATTATTTTTGTTGTTAAGAATGGACTAGTACAAGACATAGATCCATTCTTCTTCTCTGTGAATCACCTTTACCTGGGCACATGTACAACCTGTGTCAGACATTAATTTTAAGATTAATTTTACCTTTAAGGTTTCTTCTTTGTTATAATCAGGAACAGAGGTACATTGGTAGGGAAAATGTATCTTAACATAATATTGTGTGTATAGGTGTGCGCTTGTATGTGTTTGCTCATGCACATGCATGGAGTAGAACCCCAGACAAAGCATTTGGCAGAATACTCAAACCCACATCTTGCAACATCAGAGTAAAACACTTTTAGTTTTTTTTTTATTTATTTAAAAAGTAAATAATTAAACATATATCCTTTGGGTTAACATAAATAATTAATATTTAGTATATAATCAACACTATCTGAGATTTCATAATATCAGAATTAGAATACTCAGAGAAATTTGATATATAAATATTAATACAAATTAAACTGATCTAATTATTTAATTTATATATATTTTATAGGGGTGTGTGAAGTTTTATAAGCTTTGATTTTGCTTTGAAAATATATCAACTTTTAACTTTGTTCCAAAAAAATAAAATGATTTGACAATCATATGGATTCACCAATACAAAAATGAACTGCAAAACACATTAAATGTTTAAATATTGCCATGCCCTGATGTTATGTATATTACAATTCATTATTGTTCATTTAAACTTTGGTTATTAATTGCATGTTATCTTAAATTAGTTTTTTTTATCAAAACATTTAAAACAATTTTGCTAAAAAACCGTTTCAAAATAACATAGTTTATAAATTTATATAAATATGCGCAACACTATGCCTGTTCAAAAAGTTTCTGAACTTTTGAAATAACCATGTGGGGTGCCATGCTGCAAACTTTGCAATAAAGATAATGATTCACATTTAGGGCAGCCCTCAATGTCAACCGAAGACTCTTGTATGGCCAAAGTTTGGGTAACCGTGTGTTAAAATTGTTAATTTATTGTTTGAAAATTTTTAAAATAGTGCAACATTTCATTGGCATTGTTCCATGACATTCTGACCATAAAATTGAAAATGCATTAAATTGCTGTAAAGTTTTTCCCATGGCTGCTTACTCAGGTTCATAGAAACAATTGTGTTGTAATCTCTCAGGAATTTTTGGACCGCCCAAACAAGGACGAAAACTTCATGAAGAGAAATTATCACTGGTGATAAGATGTGGGTTTATGGCTACAACGTTGAGATGAAAACCCAGTCTTCACAGTGGGTTGTAAAAAATTTGCGGGGACCAAAAAAATTACAGTAGGTCAGGTCGAACATAAAAGGTGTGTTGACGGGTCTTTTGATGTTGAGGGCGTTGTTACTAACCAATTATTAACAGATGGACAAACGGTGAATCAATAGCATTATCTCGAAGTGCTGAGATGTCTGAGAGAGAACTTCAGGATAAAAAGGCCCAAGCTGTGGAAAAACAAATCCTTGTTCCTCCATCATAACAACTTGCCCACACATGCATCACGTAACTTTTGCTCCAGAAAGGAGAAAACTATGCTTCACAAGCTTCGGTATTCGCCTGACTTGGCCGCTGCATTCTTTTTCATGTTTACAAAACTAAAATCCACGTTGAAAGGATGAGGAGTCAACACAATTGAAGACATTAAAGTAAAATCATAAACCTTCATGTGACCCCAAATATTGCCAATTAGGACTGCTCCATGAAGTGTAAACGGCACTGGGAGCAGTGTATCAACTGGAGAGGAGAATACTTAAAAGTGTGACAAGGTTAAATAAGTTGTAGGTAAGCCCAAAAAAAAGAAGTTTGGAATCTTTTTGAACAGCCTTGGACTTTTTTTTTCTTCATAAAACAATTATGTAACAAAAAGTATTTGAATTTTGATTGGGCTTCAGGAATATTTAATATCGTTTCGGCAACTATAACTATTATATACACTATATTATACATACATGTACAATGAAATGCAAAATTGCCACTATTATAACTACTTTTTGATTTAAGGCTAGATAAAAATAATATGGAAAATGATAAATTGGGAGGAAATCAGTTTTTTTCTTCATTCTGTAAGCATTATGATATTTTCAGACATTGCTCCTACATTTCAACAAACCACTTTTAATGATAGGATTTGCTGGTTCAAATCTATAGGGGGTTGAAGTTCCTTGGTCTTCATGTGGTGCCTGTGTAAAGGCTTGTGAAGTTAAAGTGATTTTAAATTCAAAATAAGTGTCTAATAAAGTTATAAAGTTGGATGGAGTTGAACTGACAAAAGTGCAGAATATAAAATACCTTGGAAGCCTGATTGAAGCAAAAGGATGTAATTAGAAAAGTACAGCAGGGAGAGTTGTTCTATAGGTGTGTAAGAGACCTGCTATGGAAAAGAGAAGTAACCTTGAAGTGTAAGGAAGTATGTACAGGGTATAATTTGTACCCAATGTCACACATTCAACATAAACATAGACATTGAATGTAAGAGGGGCTAGGAAAGTACAGGCTGTGGGAATGAAGTTTGTGAGGGGTATGTTAGCTATCACAAGGAGAAATAAGATTAGGAATGAAGTTATCCAGTAAAGAATGGGGGTACAGGGAGTACATGAATTAGTAGTGGAAGTAAAAGCATGACTGAGATTGTATGAGCATGTAATGAGGAAGCCAAAGAAAATGTTGGAGGAAATGAAGTATCTAGGAAAAAGACCACAAGGGAGGCCAAGAAAGAGATGAGAGGATCAGATAACAGGAAGTATTCAAGAGAGAGGAGAGGAATGTAAGAAATTAAAGATGGAATATTGGTGGAAGGACAGAGGAAGATGAAGGCATTTTACTAAACTGACCCACCACAGGGTGGAAACAGTTGATGAGGTTGATAAGTGTAGCCTGAGGTGCAAATGGTCTTTAACTGATATTAAAGAGCTTGGCATAGCGTAAACAAATTAGAAGTTACTTCAAAACTTGCCCACTCATTACAAATACTATCTACTACAATAATTCTAAAATCTAAACAAGATATTCAGAGTGTTTCCATAGAAAGGCAACGTAAGATTAATGAATGTTTAATCATATGGAAAATATATATGAAAATATTTATGACAAACAATATTTAAATACATTTGAATTTTCATTGTTAATATATTCATATAACAACATCTGTATTAAAATTTGTTAATCTCTTTACTATATCATATTTTTAATACAGCTATTTTCCTCAAAATACTGAAACTATTTTCGTTGGAAATGTTGTGAAAATCTAGATTTGATGTATAGGCCCAACATTATAATGCAGTACAAATATAATAATTTAATATTATTACAAAATAAAATTATTCAATACACATTGAATAAATATAATAATATATATCAAATTTATATTACAATGTATTGTGCATATATCCCAACCTTGTGCATTACAACTTGTAAATACATCATCATAAATGCTGACCATGAATCACTGGAGACCAAGAGAGGATCCATAGCCTATTGTTGGGAGGGGATGGGTTTTTATAAGGCTCCTTCAAATATAATTTTTTATAAAACAAGGACTTGTAATTTTAATAAATTTAGAAGAAGCTACAGGAAAGGTGGATAGAAACATATAAAAGTAACAAACACAATATGGCTTTTACAATGAAAAGAAGAAAACAGTTCACACTTTACATTGCTGCCAATGGAAAAACAGGTAATAAATAGCGGCCTGGCTCTTTAATAAAATTGATCGTTATCGTTACTGCCCAGTCCCTAGACCTAGTTTTCATTCTGTTGAAATTCATCAGAGGGAGTTTGAAATGTGCAACACAATTTCCTAAAAGAAACAAAAAACAACATAAAAACGAGAAAAAGTTAAATTGTAAAGATTAATTGGACTCTTAGATAAAAATATGTAAAAGGAATAACATAAATGACAAACACAGGAAATTGACATTAGATATGAATATATATATATATATATATATATATATATTTATTTATAAAGAAACCAAAAGGAATACAATAAAATAAAAAATGAGTCTTATTATTTGAAAAACTATGTATTTTAATACAAATATTTGGATATTGTACTAAACTTAGTTATCTAATTACTGGAAAATTTGTTTTAAGCCATTTGCTCTTCTGCACATTTGATTCAAGTTGAAAGAGTTATGGATTAAGTAATGTAGAAGGTAGGGTGAGGGAGGTGTTAGTCATTCTCTACAACATTAAGGTAATGATTTCATTATTTTTGAATATTTTCTGTACAGGTGAGAGGGGGTGATCACACCCTTCACCCCTCTCCCTTGATCCACCAATGCTGAAAACTGGGTTTCAGCTAGCTTCTGAGTAGCTGACACTCCAACACATTCATCACTAAATCCTTATTAAACTATGATTGATAAATTACTGGATACAGGAAACACTTGTATAACTTTGTGGTAAAGCGTCAATGCACCAAACATACAATCCTGATTTTGTTTCCTATGTCTAGGTCTCTTTTTTTAAACATTATTTAAATCTTATTTAATTTTATATTATCAATTGGTTAAACAAAACCCCTTGATTAGTACACAAGTCAATAAATAAATAACTCTGCATGCAAAAAACTTCTGACTATCAAAGAGTGCAGAGTAAAACAAAATGGGAATCCCGTGTTTTAGCAAAACTTTAATAAAAGGTATTGTGTTATACAAGGTTACCTGTATATTCTTAGTTTTATTTCCTACAATAAAATGTTGTTTTAACAATGTTTTTTGTTCTGTGTTAATTCTTTAATTAATGTTTATTACTGTTCAATTAATATATTCTTAATATGTTATTACAGTGAACTCTGTGTATTTAACTGGAATTATTAATTTTATTTGTTTTTGTTTAGTTTACAAGTTATGTTACTTGAAGTTGTAATTACTCTGTTAATAATGTTTAGCTGCAGTGATGCACGCATACATTTACCTAATGGTGGGTTTGAAGGGTGCATACGTATCATAACTATTATCTCTGTACTTCTCACTAATTGGGAATTTTAGGAAACTTAATTTGTAAATAACATTTGACTTGAAGGTCTAAAACCTGTTATTAAAATTAAGCTAAAGCATGTGACATACATATTTCCATGGCTCTATGTCATTGTTGTACTTAATGTTTTAAGTTTTTATTTAAACGATTACTTGCGATTTTGAGGTGAATTGTTTAACTCTTACCTCCTGTAAAGGGCGCCATTGTTTTAGTGCAATACATTTTAACTTTACATACATAACTAATCACACTGTTCCCTTACAGAGTAGGCAAGAAACTGTGCTCATAGCTCAAAAAAACAACTCCCTGCTTAATCAATCTTCACTGACTTTCTTCACAACTCCCTATCCTTACATGCTCCCTTCACTTCAACAATATCCATACACTAATTCATTCATATTCTTATATTTTCAAACTTTTAATGTTTCTCTTTTTCACACTTTCATCTATAACATTTAACCATGTCTTAATTGGCCTACCTCTTCTATTTGATCCACACAATTTCCTGTCATATATTTGCTTTATTACTCAATCCACACTCATCCTCTCAACATGCCTAAACCAACGTAAGACATCTATTTCACATTTACCTGTTGGATTCTCTTTCAGGTTGCACACCTTCAACACCCATTATTACTTACGCTGTCCATACAAATTTTTCCAGACACATTTCTTATATATCTCATCACATCCACACTCACCTTGCTCTTGTGTTTCTACTGACAAACCCGTGCTTCACATCCATACAACAATGTTGGCGTTAACATACTTTGATATACTGCCATCTTTATCTCTTTCGAAACTACTTCATTCTTTGCAATATACATATATCCAACTACTCTCTGAGATGCATCAATTTTACTATTCATACTTCCATTTCTACAAAACATTCTGCCCAAATACACAAAATCATTACCTTGTTCTAAAAGTTTTCCATTTATACTAAGTCGACAATCTTTTCCTGATCTGTCCTAGTCAAAAACTATCACTTTAGTTTTGGAAATATTTATACCACATAATTAATTCAATTAACTTCCACACACCTCTTTTTGGGCTTGGCCCAAAGGTCAACTCAGTTTTACTAATTGTTTTTTAAAATGGTATCAAAGCAAATTTAGCTTCTTCTTTCTTGAAGTCACTGTTGCACAACTCCAACTATTTTTTATTTTATTTTTGTTGTTAGCTCTACTTTACACAATGAATGGGAGCCTACACCACCTTAATGTTTGTTCGTGTGGATTAATTTGAATATTTGGTTTTCATGCTGACTCTATTTCTTCTCTTGCAGTAACACAGCTCCACAAGCCGTGTTGGGTGCGACCTTGAGACTTGATATTAACAAAGAAAACTTCCAACTGGTCAAGGAGGGTTGGTTGCACTGCAAGATCACCATAATTGATGGAAAGGTGAGCTTCCTCATGAGAGTTTACAAATATTACAATTTCAAATTTTATGTCATCTTAATACATATTATAATTTTATGTCTTAACCTAGAGTTATAAAATTAATTTTTAACAACTCCCAAGAACATTTTATGCTCTTATGGATGTAGCCATATCAAGTATCATAGACGTAGCTTTGAAAAATGACACCTGGACACAGGAATAGTGCCAGAGACTTTTGGCTTGATGTGCCAATGCTCTACCGCTGAGCTATCCAGGAATCATCCTGTGCTTACTCATTCTTCACTCATAGTTTAAGGCATAGTTTGTAATGGACATGTGGAAATAATCGAGGAACAGCAGCTAATATTCGATGATTTCCATATGTCCCTCACAAACTCTACCTGTAAAGAATAAACTTGGGAAGGGGGTAATTCCTGGACAGCTCATTAGTATTTGGAAATGAAGTAACTTGATGAATGATACCATTGTTGATTTTTCTTAAATGAATTAACTTAAGGGTAACTTTCGCTCATTCAACCCCCCCT
>CABFVX010009795.1:0-16826 GCA_902151425.1 Timema shepardi | reverse complement strand
GACGGACAGACAGATAGACAGAAGGAAGGATCGACGGACAGACTGACGGACAGACAGACGGACAGACAGATGGACAGACAGATGGATGGACGGACAGACTGACGGACAGACAGACAGACGGACAGACTGACGGACAGACACGGACAGACAGACGCACAGATGGACGGACAGATAGATAGGAAGGCGCCATCGCGATAACCACTTTCCTATTTCACGTGATAATGCGACGTCACATTTATCAAATCTCAAGTCCAAATTATTTTTTTTTGCAATCACAATACTTCTTTCTCCGAGGGTCGATAGAAAATAAAAAATTAGAAGCTTTTTAAATTATTCACACCACAATCCCTTGCTAAAATATCAATAGAAACATAATTAAATAATAATATTTAAATTTAAAATGAAATTTGAGAAAAACGCCACATTTAACTCCAATAGTGTATATAACAAAAAATTTTAAACGCTTTGTTTGGTCAGTATTTCAAGATTTATGTAACAAAGACAGGTATTTTAAATTCTTTGAGAGATATTTCTCTTGGCTTTGATGACGCCATTTAAGACTATGATTTAATATCCATCATTAAAAAAAATCACTATTGAATTTTTAAGTTATTGGGTAAAAATATTCTATTAAATCTTGGCTATAAAAAATGTTGGTTCTAATTTACCTTCTAACGCCAAAGCTTAGCTTTTTACCGACGAATAAAAAAGTTTAGTGTTTTAATTATTTGAAATTTATTATTAAATGATCATTATTTATGTAATATTTACTAAATTACTTTATGGCACCTGGAATTCAAAAGTTTTGCCCACACCAAAATACACTAACTATTCCAGTCTTGACGTAACTCTATCCAGTCCTTTTCAATATAACCCATCCCTATCTTGAGCTAATTCTATCCAGTCCACCTCATTACGCCCTATTCTTGTCTTGAGCTAATTCTATCCAGTCCACCTCATTACACCCTATTTCTGTCTTGAGCTAATTCTATCCAGTCCACCTCATTACGCCCTATTCCTGTCTTGAGCTAATTCTATCCAGTCCACCTCATTACACCCTATTTCTGTCTTGAGCTAATTCTATCCAGTCCACCTCATTACACCCTATTCCTGTCTTGAGCTAATTCTATCCAGTCCACCTCATTACACCCTATTCCTGTCTTGAGCTAATTCTATCCAGTCCACCTCATTACACCCTATTCCTGTCTTGAGCTAATTCTATCCAGTCCACCTCATTACACCCTATTCCTGTCTTGAGCTAATTCTATCCAGTCCACCTCATTACACCCTATCCCTATCTTGAGCTAATTCTATCCAGTCCACCTCATAACACCCTATTTCTGTCTTGAGCTAATTATATTCAGTCCACCTCATTACACCCTATCTCTATCTTGAGCTAATTCTATCCAGTCCACCTCATTACACCCTATTTTCTGTCTTGAGCTAATTCTATCCAGTCCACCTCATTACACCCTATTCCTGTCTTGAGCTAATTCTATCCAGTCCACCTCATTACATCCTCTCTCTTTCAGGTCCATTCTAATGTTATCCTTCCATTTGTGTCAAGTTCTTCCCAACGGACTCTTCCCACTCTTCCCATCAGACTTTCCAGCCAATACCTTGAATGTAGATCTAGTTTCTTTTGTTTTAGGATCCATAAGTAATTATTATATTTGTTTTACAAAAGTAATTGGACTTTCATCATTTGCTTATTTCCATAATTAATATACCCATATGTACCACACATATGTACTACTGTAATAGCATTCTGTGATGGGGATGAATAAGGTTGAATTAAGAACAAGTGTTCCCACATTTGCGTGAAGGGAGGGTGTTTAACCAATAGTATTCGAACACCAATATTCCCATAATCGGAAATCTAATCTATATTTATAATGACACCTTAGATTATTTGAGGGTGACCTGGCGGTCTAGGGGTAAGGTGTCAGACTTCTGTACTGGTGGTCCGTGGTTCAATCCTCGGTCCAGGCACAGATTTATCTGATTACCAAACCCTTCCTTCACCTCTGACAATACATCTTGTGAATGTGAGGAATGCCAGGCCTCCACCGTGGTTCGGATCCCACGTTAAACTGTAGGTCCTCCATTCCATCTCACAATCACCCTACCATTACACATTAGTGTAAGTGCGTATAACCCGAACTGGTAGTAAGACGCGGTGCTAATAATAATAATAATAATATATTATTTGACTATCAAAGAGGGTATTAGTTGTCAATAAAAATTAAAGTGTATGTAAAAAAAATGAACTTCAACCTTCCTTTCTCTGGTGTATTTTAGCCATCTATTTTATCATATTGATAGACGAAACTGTTTTATTTAAAAGTTTTTCCGCAAATAAACTTTCTCTTTGTTTGTATACGTTGTAATTAGCTTTCTCGTCCCAAGTTTATTTGACCTAGTATAAAACAATTGTTCACAAAAAAATATTGTAGTGTAAGAGCCAAGTTTAGTTGCGTAATGAAGGAATGACATGGGTTTTTTTTAATTGTGGATGGGTGTGTTCATAAAGTTATCGTTACGTTGTTAACATTATAAACAAACCCCTGGACGCTACAAACGCAACCACCACGTGCTCTAATGAGCTCGGAGTGCCGTCAGATCGAATCAGGGGCCAAGTTGTATTTTAACAGGCCATGTTCGCACGTAGCATGAAAGTTACCTGTTGACTCGAATCATGCAAACTTTACAGGAAGTACGAGGTAAGAGGGGGGGGGAATGTTAATAGAGGGGAAGAAAAGATGTCTTAATTAATTGGCTCGGAGCAAACAGGAGCGGAAAATAGTTACAGCCACTTAAGAAGTTGGTGAGCTCCCTATTAATTTTCAAAATGTTGTACAAACAATTCTTATAGGGGATGGGATGGAGGGAGGGGGATATAAATAGGGAGAGGGGTGTGATTGTATAAGACTTTATTTCTAAGCCGACATAATCCCCAACTCTCCTCTCTGTACCGAATCCTTTTAGCGCCAACTTTTGGAAGAGTCTGATTGGGTCAATGTTATTGGAGCGCGTAGTATTGAAAGTTGATTGGAAGGTTCGCCAAAATTATTATTATTATTATTATAACCGCGTCTTACTACCCGTTCGGGCTATACGCACTTACGCTAATGTGTAATGGTAGGGTGATTGTGAGATGAAATGGAGGACCTACAGTTTAACGTGGAATCCGAACCACGGTGGAGGCCTGGCATTCCCCACATTCACAAGATGTCTTGTCAGAGGTGAAGGAAGGGTTTGGTAATCAGATAAATCTGTGCCGGGACCGAGGATTGAACCCCGGACCCCCAGCATAGAAGTCTGACACCTTACTCCTAGACCGCCAGGTGACCTTCGCCAAAATTAAAGTTCGATCGTTGGAACGGAAGATTGTTTGAAATCTTTTCGAATTTAAATATGTATAATTTACTGCTCAGTGGTCGTTCTAAGATAACAACGAAACAGATAACCCACTTCAGTGGCAGCACAGTCTAAGGCGCTACTCTCACGGTAGACTAGATCGACAGTAATGGGGAGATGGAGAATAGAATCCCGGTCAGGTATACTGAGGGGGATTTTTCCTAAATGGTTTTCCACTCTTTCTATATACAAGTGCAGGTACAATTCATCTAAATATAACCTTATTAATCTTTAAAACTATTAGCGTTATTAGTACACAAACCCGAATGGGCAGTAAGACGATATAATTTTTTTTAAATTAATAAACAGCACGACTTACAAACTACACGTACTCAAGAAAGTGTACTAATTTGGTGAACACACACATCACCTGGAATATTATTATTATTATTATTATTATATTTTAGCACTGCGTCTTACTACCCGTTCGGGTTATACGCTTTAAGTACTAATTACTCTAATGGATTAGGAATTGGGTAGGGTTGAATTAGAGGAAGTGAACCCGCATTCGCGTGGAGGGAGAATGGAAAACTATTAAAGATAAACCACCACCTAGTTCACCCGACCTAGATTCGAACCTCGATCTCCCCGTCCTCAGCAGTCGACCTCAACACGACAAGCGCGTTAGCCAACTACGCCACCGAGGCGGGTCACCTGGGATAGAACCAGGGTCTTGTGGACAGGAAACAGACCCTCTATCGTCGCTAAAGCCGAGACGTATATTTGTTCAAACTAAATCCATCCAGGCCTACTGTTTGTTTGTTTGTTGTTTTTTTAATCAAAAAACGTATTCCCCACAAGAATGACCCGAGAAGTTATCTCAGAAGTGATTGTAAGTTGTTGAGAGAATTAGTTCCAAAACACGAGATGGGGGGACACGCCTTGTGGTCCAACTTACAGGATTAGGTCGTTCCTCTCTCCGTAAGTTCCTGAAGTTCGCCGGATGCTGAGGAAAGGGGTAGGGAGATAAACTTCCCAACGAAAATCTTTCCTCTCGTCTGTCTTGGAAGTGATATATATATCATTATTGTAGAGGCCTGAATATGTAAATATAAAAAATATCAGAACATACATCAGTATTTTGATTAGATGCATGATCACAACCCATGTAAAAATAATAGTCTTAACTCAAAATTGAACCTAAAGTTTGCTGCCCAAGTGTTAACATAATGTCACAAACCTTTTATATTTATATGATAACGTAAAAATATGCCAAAACATATTTTTTATTTTGGTTGCTGCATTTCCTTCCAGATGCGGTCGGGTGTGATAATTATTTATATTACTCTTTCGGCCGTTTGTAATTAAGTTTCATATCAATATGTGGTCGGGCGTGTGATTGGTTTCCATGCATGTGTGGGCTAACATGTGGGCCAGATTTCACACTGGAACAAATATTCCATTACTGGCATATTAATTCTATTCTACTTATTTTTCTGCCGTCTATACTTTCCTGTAACCTTTCGGTTGCAACCATGCAATGTATTATTATTATTATTATTATTATTATTATTATTATTATTATTATTATTATTATTATTATTAGCACCGCGTCTTACTACCCGTTCGGGTTATACCCACTTACGCTAATGTGTAATGGTAGGGTGATTGTGAGATGAAATGAAGGACCTACAGTTTAACGTGGAATCCGAACCACGGTGGAGGCCTGGCACTCCTCACATTCACAAGATGTCTTGTCAGAGGTGAAGGAAGGGTTCGGTAATCAGATAAATCTTTGCCGGGACCGAGGATTGAACCCCGGCCGCCAGCATAGAAGTCTGACACCTTACCCCTAGACCGCCAGGTCACCTCATGCAATGTACACTGGGAACATAAAAACAAATTAAAAACAAATTCACAGGCTATTTTCTCCTGTGATGATCTAATTTCTGAGCTTGTGTGGGCTTAGCGTGTAAATTTGCTAAATATCAACATCATAAGCTATCTTATACATAGGAACAAAGTTGAGTTATGGGACTATTGATAGTTCTGGTCGGTAGTTGTTTAAAATCTCCAGTCGAGGGATCGGCTGGCTCAGCTAAACTCCAGTTTAGTTACATTACTACGAGCCTCCAGTTCAGCTAAACATAATCTCAGACAACCTCCAATTAAGCCAAAACTCCATTTCGGCCAGATTGCATTCAAACCAACATCCAATTCAACCAACCTACATTTCAAACATGCTCCATTTTAGCCAAACTCCAATTATTCAGAAAAACTCCAATGCTTAAGTTGTAATAATATCGGTTTATCGCGCCGCTCTTTGGGCGTCATTTGTAACACTATGGAATCAATCACCTCGCTTTGGGCGTCGATTGAAACACTACGGATTAATTCCCTGATATAATGCTGTGATGATGTGCAGGTTGTCTAAAGCTCCGTGATCGAGCGCCTATCATCACTGTACGGAAAAGATACTGTTTAACCAGCTGTCTATAGCTCCGTGTTCGAGCCCTAATTAAATCTGGTATATTAATAAAATTGAAGAAAGAGAAATGTTGATGGCTGTTATTTCACACACGGTTTATTTAAATTACACCTGTTAATTACTTATACATGTATCAATTAAATGTTTTCTATCACTGAATATCTGTGATATTGATGTAATTTATATTATACTGTGTTAGACCGACTTGTGCGTGAGCGAGATCTCGGTGCAGCTGTTTGGATCCCGGAGATGCCTTAAACATACACACAATGGTTTATATATGACATACCTCTTGCCTTTCTCTCCCCTTTTCAAGAGTGTAAAATTCAACTAATAGAAAGAGTCCTGGTGACAGGTTTTTTGAAGGCTAGCTTCTTATTGGTATAGGGAAATGGCGTCTTCTGTCAAATACTATGAAGTTGTTCCTTTTAACAAGAATTGACGCAGTTATTCTTTTAACAAGAAATATGGTATAAAAAATATATTTTAGTGGTGAAATCCTTTTCACATTGTTTCTGAGAAGCGCGTGTTTCTTCATGGATGAATCTTAAAAGGATACTCTACATATATTACTTTAAAGAAAATTTACCTTCATCCATGACTTTTTACATCATTTAGATTAATACAAATCAATGGCATTACAAAGTGATGCAATTTTTTATACCGTTTAAATAATTGAATAGTCAGAGTAATCAATAGAATATGTCTAATTATCTTTACTTCAGTTGGTATTTTGTAATTTAAAGGTTTAAGTTTAGCAAAAACACACTTAAAACACATATACCTATAACATCGCGGTTCATGCGGACAAACACGTGAGCCACGTGTTGTCTTCTAATCCTGTGATGCAAGGTCATGGTTTGAAACCCATGTAGGTCTAAGGAGATGTGTTCTTCTTAATGGTTTTCCAGTCGTCCTCCACGGCAATACGAGGGACCTCCCTGTAAACTTCTACCTTCTGTAACGTTTGTAATAAACGCTACGAAACATTTACCATTTGAAGGACTTCACCGGGTTCCTGAACCACGGACCATCTAACCGAGTCTGCTACTCGAAGTGACGATGTGTTTGTGCAACGACAAAAACCTACCGACGCGGCAGAAGATATTTCGTAGATTGATGTGATTCCATGGAGTTCTTGTCCGTCGATATTTCGGTTCAACAGCACGTGTTATGTTCTCCCCTCTCACTCGCACCTGTGAGGGTAGCGTAGCCATCTCTGATACGATATATTGGCTTGTTATTTGGTCGTAATTTGACCTTCATACTGGGTTTAGACGGCTATGGAGGTCACTCTTTGGATGAATCTCATCTTATTCGCACTTCACGCTATTACTATAGTGACACAGTTCATATGTGTTTATTATAATGTATTATTAGTATTGCACGCATGAACTTTAAGAGACCATTCACTTATGGTTGTTATGATGTATTATTCGCTCATTATATATGTTAATGTTTTCCAAATTTTTGTTGGCCGTTGTATAGCTGCAAATGTGCACTTAGCTCAATGTAGACACGACTTTACCCTAATAGCATTATTATTATTATTATTATTATTATTATTATTATTATTATTATTATTATTAGCACCGCGTCTTACTACCCGTTCGGGTTGTACGCACTTACACTAATGTGTAATGGTAGGGTGATTGCGAGATGAAATGAAGGACCCACAGTTTAACGTGGAATCCGAACCACGGTGGAGGCCTGGCATTCCCCACATTCACAAGATGTCTTGTCAGAGGTGNATTATTATTATTAGCACTGCGTCTTACTACCCGTTCGGGTTATACGCCCTTACGCTAATGTGTAATGGTAGGGTGATTGTGAGATGAAATGGAGGACCTACAGTTTAACGTGGAATCCGAACCACGGTGGAGGCCTGGCATTCCCCACATTCACAAGATGTCTTGTCAGAGGTGAAGGAAGGGTTTGGTAATCAGATAAATCTGTGCCGGGACCGAGGATTGAACCCCGGACCCCAGTACAGAAGTATGACATCTTACCCCTGGACCGCCAGGTCACTCCCTAATAGCAGATTGTGTACAATATTTACTCTCTTCTGCTCAAAAGAGCTGTCTATTATAGTTTATACCTGTGAACATTAAAATTTCGCTGTATCATTAACGATGTGTAAATAAATGTATTGTTACCAAGAAGGTTGGGTTTTCCTTTTGGGGGCGGGGGCGGGTACACTTCATCCCCTCAACCGGACAAAGTTTAAATATTGAAACAGTCCGGACCTGCGACCAGTCTTGGAACAAAGTAAATAATTACAAATCATTTTAATACAGAGTCAGGCAGTCAAACGGTAAGATTCCAGGAAGGGCTGGTGGGCGGTTGTGAGCGTGGGCGACTCGACCTTGACCTCGAGTGTGCAGCGTAAGTTTGCCGTAAAGGCGTAATTACAAAAATGAGGATAATCTCGTCGGTGCTCGATGCGCCTTCCGGCGAGAGTTTAGTCCACCCCTCACGCGCTTCCCCTTTGCCTTTTCTGCAAAAGCTATCGGCTTGTGTGGTGAGAAATTTCGAAGCTACCGCTAGCACGACACAGAAAAGAGGCGGTAATGAAAAGCCAGCCGGAGCCCTGAGAATATCGATTATGTGAGTGTAGCCTTAGCAAGAAGTCCCGCGAAAATCGGCCGGATGAGACAGCGTAGAACTTGGTCTCGGTAACCGAATCGTGAGAAAGATTCTGAATAATGACCTCCACCACCGTCCATATAAGATTCACGTATTGCAAGACCTCAAACCTCAAGATTACAATAGCAGAGTATTCTTTTGTCAACAGATGTTAAATCTCATTGAACATAATTTAGAGAGAGCTCACAACTTATGGATAAGTGACAAAGCCCACTTTCACCTTAGTGGCTTCATCAACAAGCAGAATTTTCTGTTCTGGGCCGTAAATAGCCCAAACAATCTCCACGGAAAAAACCCTCCATTCAGAAAAAGGGACGGTTTGGTGTGCAGTATCGTCTCCTGGAATAATCTTTTTTAATGAAAACGGTAACATGGTGACGGTGAACTCCGATCGCTACGCCGACATGTTGGTAACTTTTTTCCCTGCCTGCACTCGATGACTCTGACAGAGATGAAAACACAGTTTTCCAGCAATATGGCGCCACTTGCCATACTGCCGGAGTCTCAATGAATCTGCTGAGGTTTGCATTTCCTGGTCGTCTCATCAGCAAGTTCGGTGATTTTTTTCCATGGCCTGCCCGTTAACCAGACTTGACGGCTCCTGACAATTTTCTCTGAGGATACCTTAGATCTCAGGTTTTCAAGGAGAACCCGTCAAGGACCGGGGATGATTTGAAGGAGCGAATTCGGGGCAAGAGGTCAATAACAATCCGTTGGAAATGCTTCGCGACGTCATGGGCAGCTTCGTTTTCAGACTCTGACAATGTGTGCAAAACCAAGGACTCCATCTCACCGACACCATCTTCAGAAAATGAACCTTTTCCAGATGCTCTAGTAATTTACACTCAAGTACATTACATTTATGTAAAAAAATTAATTGTTTTCATTTTATGCTATTTTTTTAAAAAAAAAATTGTCGTTTGACTGCCTCACCCTCTACAAGAAAACAGATGAGCTGGTGGTCTAGGGGTAAGGTGTCAGACTTCTGTGCTGGCGGTTGGGGTTCAATCCTCGGTCCCGGCACAGATTTATCTGATTACCAAACCCTTCCTTCACCTCTGACAAGACATCTTGTGAATGTGGGGAATGCCAGGCCTCCACCGTGGTTTGGATTCCACGTTAAACTGTAGGTCCTCCATTTCATCTCACAATCACCCTACCGTTACACATTAGCGTAAGTGCGTATAACTCGAACGGGTAGTAAGACGTGGTGCTAATAATAATAATACAAGAAAACATATATATTTTTTATCTCCTAATGTTCAAGAAATGAGTTCGTAGAAAGTGATGAGACTGTTTATTAAGAAGACAACAGTGTTGTGAGCTGCAGATTAGTTGCGGCGAGTTGTTTACCTCTAAATATGCAGGTTAGTTGCGGCGAGTTGTTTACCTATAAATATACAGGTGAGTTGAGGCGAGTTGTCTACCTCTAAATATACAGGTGAGTTGCTGTGAATTTTTTACCTCTAAATATACAGGTGAGTTGCGGCGAGTTGTTTACCTCTAAATATACAGGTGTGTTGTGGCGAGTTGTTTACCTCTAAATATACAGGTGAGTTGCGATGTGTGGTTTACCTCTAAATATACAGGTGAGTTGCGGTGAGTTGTTTACCTCTAAATATACAGGTGAGTTGCGATGTGTGGTTTACCTCTAAATATACAGGTGAGTTGAGGCGAGTTGTTTACCTCTAAATATTACAGGTGAGTTGCGGTGAGTTGTTTACCTCTAAATATACAGGTGAGTTGAGGCGAGTTGTTTACCTCTAAATATACAGGTGAGTTGAGGCGAGTTGTTTACCTCTAAATATACAGGTGAGTTGCGGTGAGTTGTTTGCCTCTAAATATACAGGTGAGTTGAGGCGAGTTGTTTACCTCTAAATATACAGGTTAGTTGCGGTGAGTTGTTTACCTCTAAATATACAGGTGAGTTGAGGCGAGTTGTTTACCTCTAAATATTACAGGTGAGTTGCGGTGAGTTGTTTACCTCTAAATATACAGGTGAGTTGAGGCGAGTTGTTTACCTCTAAATATACAGGTGAGTTGCAGCTCCACCTTTTTAAGCCACATACAAATTGCGACCTGGGCTGTTGACCTAACCTAACTTAACCTAACACAACCTAATCTAACAAACCTTAGAATCTTTGCCAAAAACCATTGAACGACCATAACTGAGGAAGTTTGTATATTACGCGGGATGTGTGACATGAGACTATGATAATTTCTATCTGAAATCTAAGACAGTATAATAGAAATCACACTGCTAGTTAGGTGGAAACAACGCATACCTCTCTCTCTCTCTCTCTCTCGAGTGAGTGGGCCGCGATTCGTGCGTGTCTCTCAAAGATCCCGGTCGTAGCTCACCTACACAGGCTCTGTGCTTGTTGTAGGTCAGGGATGAATATTCAGTGGCAGTCTCGAGGAATATCTTAAAAAGATGGTCCAGCGGTATAAACACGCTCGATATTAATGTGGCCTTATCACGGGACCAGGATTTGAAGTCGTGTCTCCCACGAATAACGCTTCACGCTCACATACGTCATCGACCTATCTCTTCTAAGTAGGGCAATATGATTAAAGTTTTTTCTTTCGTCTCTATTTAATTCACATTTGTAAATAAAATTAAACACTAATAAAAGTGCCATGAATAAGTTTCCTCGATATATTTCTTTGGAATGTTTTGTTTAATATTTTGGTTTTAATTAGAAGTATATTTCATTAGCTATAAATTTATAAAGATAAAAATTGTATCATAATTTTGGAGAATTGTTAGGGAAAAAACCATCTTTATTTCTTTTTTCCAGAAAACCCGACTTTGTAGCGTCTTTTTATGGTGAACCTTATAAAATATAAATTGGTTTTCAGAAGTCTAATCTAGTTTATTTTGAGCTCTATAAGCCATTACTTTTAGATATCATCCTCGTTTTGATTTATTTATAAAATATATCATTTTCGATGTTATTTATTCTTATTTTCCATTTATTTGAGTTATTTATCGTGGGCTTCCTGAACCAGATTATTATACTAGTACATGACTTATAACTTAAATATAGAACAGAAACCACAACCCTCCCCCATCCCCACCCCAAGCCGTTAATTGATCACTGTGAAAAGGGAGACTCGCATTTCACCAATCACATTTTTCCTACCCTAACGTTAATTGAACCTGGGACTCTTAATAGGGTGGACAGACACGCTATCAACTGAGCCTCAATATTATTGAATGTATCATTTATCCATTTTTTTTATTATTATCGGTGTCCTGGTGGTCTAGGGGGTAAGGTGTCAGACTTCTGTGCTGGCGGCCGGGGTTCAATCCTCGGTCCCGGCACAGATTTATCTGATTACCAAACCCTTCCTTCACCTCTGACAATACATCTTGTGAATGTGGGGAATGCCAGGCCTCCACCGTGGTTCGGATCCCACGTTAAACTGTAGGTCCTCCATTCCATCTCACAATCACCCTACCATTACACATTAGCGTAAGTGCGTATAAACCGAACGGGTAGTAAGACGCGGTGCTAATAATAATTATTTATTTATGTGAGCTACTATTTAAGGTGCTCTATCTATATTAGCGCAAGGCTTATAAACTAACCTAAATCTACTAACAGACCCAACACCTCGGCCATTAATTTATCACCGTGAAAGTATGAACTCCCAATTTTCTCTATGATAAACCTTTTGGCCATTCCGGGAATTGAAACCGGGACCTTTGGCTCAGTATTTAGACATGCTACCGGACAAAATGTGTTGTTGGATTCCGGATATGAAAGGGCCTGCTGTGGAAATAGAAGACAGTATAGACTTAGATATAAATATGTGTAACTTCAGAGCATCTGTATATTTTCTTTATTGATATTTTAAATTTTATTTTATTCAAGGTTCAACATATTTTACAAAGGCTAGCTTAACTAAATACATTATTGTTATTAGCACCGCATCTTACTACCCGTTCGGGCTATACGCACTTACGCTAATGTGTAATGGTAGGGTGATTGTGGGATGAAATGGAGGACCTACAGTTTAACGTGGGATCCGAACCACGGTGGAGGCCTGGCATTCCACACATTCACAAGATGTCTTGTCAGAGGTGAAGGAAGAGTTTGGTAATCAGATAAATCTGTGCCGGGACCGAGAATTGAACCCCGGCCGCCGGCACATAAGTCTGACACCTTACCCCTAGACCGCCAGGTCACCCTGTATTTATTTAGCCACACCAATTGATTTGAGGGGATTAAGGATTAATTTTGACACGATATATCCGAATTTTTCCTGGAATGAGAATGAAATATCATTTATAAAAAATACCCTGCGAATGGGAATCGAGCTCTGACCTCCCTATCACAAAGGAACCTGACGTTTAGTCTACCGCGTCTAATGTTGCGGTTTACTCGCAATGGAATGGGATGTAATAGGATGGATTAGATAACCGACATTGAGGATTTATTGTATTTGATAGTTACGGTTATTATATCCGCATCTAAATATATTCTCTTAAGTAAAAAAACTACACCTTGATACGGAAATAGAACCCAGGACCTTTGCCTTAGCGCACTAAATCAAAGTTCCCGGGTTCAATTCCCATGTCCAGTTATAATTTTTTAATGTAATAGGGTGACCTGGCGGTCTAGGGGTAAGGTGTCAGACTTCTGTGCTGGCGACCGGGGTTCAATCCTCGGTCCCGGCACAGATTTATCTGATTACCAAACCCTTCCTTCTACCTCTGACAAGACATCTTGTGAATGTGAGGAATGCCAGGCCTCCACCGTGGTTCGGATCCCACGTTAAACTGTAGGACCTTCATTTCATCTCACAATCACCCTACCATTGCATATTGGCGTAAGTGCGTATAACCCGAACGGGCAGTAAGACGCGGTGCTAATAATAATTTAATGTAATATTGGCGCTGTTTCTTCCTGGCTCGCCCCTTTTGAACGGCGTTATACCACCAGCTTCACGCCGTATCAGCCACGCTAGGAGCGGGTCTGCCTGAACCTTAACGAAAACATTGATGATGTGTTAATTACGGCTGCTAAATAAACTCGTTAGCGGGTAATCTACTGTTAAATTGATAACGCTCCATATATATACGATGGATATAGAAGTCCTCATTATAAGAATATGTCCCTGGGACAGAGTCCGATGTTCGCGTCAAGGTACAGTCACATTTATAAACAATATCCCACATCGGTGGCCGAATCGTCTTAGGCGTAATTCACGATGTATATTGTGTTTACAGTTATAGGGAGGTTAGTATTCAAATCCTGACCTCTTGTGCTAGAGTTATTTTAGTGGGGTTTTCACTCTACCACCACACGAATGATAGCACATTTTCTCAAAATCTTCCTTCCTCATCTCTACCCTGTTTATTCAGTATGTTTTGATGGCAGATGGGTAGTAAGATGTGGTTCACCAATTACAACCCTGGACAGAAATGTAGAATAAAGATCGTCAAAAATTGTATCTCAATAAACTTAAGCTAAAAGTTCCGAGCTCAATAACGGGCATTTGAGCTAAATCGTGTTGAGTTCAATAACTGGCATTTGAGCTAAACGTGTTGAGTTCAATAACTGGCATTTGAGCTAAACGTGCTGAGTTCAATAACTGGCATTTGATCTAAACGTGTTGAGTCCAATAACTGACATTTGAGCTAAACGTGTTGAGTTCAATAACTGGCATTTGAGATAAAAGTTCTGAGTTCAATAACTGGCATTTGAGATAAACGTTCTGAGTTCAATAACGGGCATTTGAGCTAAACGTGCTGAGTTCAATAACTGGCATATGACGGGGTGTTTGTTCTAAAATTAAGTTTGTAAGTCTTGTTCCAATACAACCAATTGGTTCATAAATTGTAGGCTAAATACCTATCATTATAATCTGTACTAGGAAAAAGTTGCAACGATGGTTTTTTCTCGCGTTAAAATGCTCAAAACTCTTTATTGTTAAAAGTTCTATAGAATTAGGCTTAGCTTGTAATTAAGGATTCACTCGTCAAATGTTATCAACTTCCCATTTTTATTTTTATTTTAGATTTCGGCGTTTAAGTCCAATACAAACGTTTATTTATCCCCTTCAAACAAAGATGATAAGTTTAAATCTATTCTCCCGGCTATCCATTTGTTGCACCATCCGAAGAGATACAATCGTACACAAGTCAGTGTTTCCATGGAGATGTCAACAAAGAATGATGATAAGTTTAAATCTATTCTCCCAGCTATCCATTTGTTGCACCATCTGAAGAGATATACAATCATACACACATCAGTGTTCCCATGGAGATGTCAACAAAGAATGATTGTACAAATTAATACCCACGCGCGCAGATAAAAGCTGGAAATTCATCAGGAAAATTAGGTTTTCGTTTGAAGTTAATATTTTCGACGACATTCTAGAACCAAAAGTTATAACAAGTGCTCCTTTAGTGCAGTTTTCAACAGTATTATCATAATTCAATTAACAGAAAATAGCTTATCGAATTATTATCAGATATTATATCCAACCCAAACAAAAAGTAAGTTTATTTAATTGGTTCAAATAAGGATTTAATATACATCGTTGATTTTGTATTATTTTTTAGAAGTATTAAATCTATTTCTTAAAATATTTGGCTACACTGTTTATGTTAACTACTTGTATAATATAATAATATAATGTAACTATGAAAACTGCGCCCTTAATGCTTCTGTCTAGTGCAGTCCTCAATAATATTAAGTCTCCCCGTGTTTTAAAGTGTTTCCCCCTCCATCCCTGGAGTTTAGGCATCTCGCCAAACAGATCCATCACCGAGCAGAGTAATATAAGATACCCGGTTCTATCCGCAATATCCGCACCGAGAATACGGGTAGTTTTTACATTCCCTCAATTCGAGATTTTGGAAAATTTCAACGTTTTATGACCCCTAAAACCTAAAAAAAAATCAAACTCTAGATTTTGGAAAATGTCAACGTTTCATGACCACCTAAAACCTAAAAAAAATCAAACTCTAGATTTTGGAAAATGTCGACTTTTATGACCCCTAAAACCTAAAAAAATCAAACTCTAGATTTTGGAAAATGTCAACGTTTCATGACCCCCTAAAACCTAAAAAAATCAAACTCTAGATTTTGGAAATTGTCGACGTTTTATGACCCCCTAAAACCTAAAAAAATCAAACTCTAGATTTTGGAAAATGTCAACGTTTTATGACCCCTAAAACCTAAAAAAAAATCAAACTCTCGATTTTGGAAAATGTCAACGTTTTATGACCCCTAAAACCTAAAAAAATAATTTTTATGATGCCGTCTTTCTGTTTTTTATCTCATTTTAGAGTAGAAACCAATTTACCGATCAGGCTAAATTTAGGATTTTTATAAGGTTTCCCCGATGTTTTTTTTATTTAAATATTTAACCTTAAAATTAAGGGTAGTTTTACGGAACGGCAAAAATGGAAGAAAAAAAAATGATTTTCTCAGAATTTGATTTAATGATTTTGATTAAATTTTGTATCTAGACACTGTTTAAGATTACAAAAAAAAAATTCAATTTTCATTTTTACATTAAAATAATTTTGAGGTTGCCTTACATTAGCAGGCATTTTTTAAATATTGGTCACATCTTCGTAAATATTTGAGATACGAAATAACTTATCATTGTAAAGTGGTTTTACTATTAAAATTAGAAATATTTTTATCTAGAATTATATTTTTATGAAACCAATAATTTCAGAGCTATAAGCAACCATATTTACTTTTTACTCCCTTTGCATCCCCTGTACCTATTTACTTTGCAAGTGGATGTGAACTGATGTAATTCTAGAGCAGTTTTTTGATAGGTCTTACCGTTTAGCCACAAGAGACCTCCAAAGAAAGGTCCGGACCGACTTTAAAGTTTCTCCGACATTTTCAATTATCTTTTTCAGGGGTTGAAAATTAAAATTTTTAACTTTTTGGAATTTTTACTTTGGTTAAAGGCTAAAAACTATAAGTTTGCGAAATGTCAAGTTTCTATCTCATTTGGAAGGGGGTAAACATTAATGTCAGGGAGTGAGTCAGCCATGAGGCTTTATAGTAGTATAATAATGTAATACTTAGAAATATTAAAGTTATTGCTTTGCTCTTTCCTGTAAAATAAATGCTCCTCTTTTATCAATGCTTCTGTAACGTTGCATATAATGATATGTATTCTATTTATCGAAATGTAACAGTGTATATATTATTTCGTCTGACAAATCTTACTAGTTTTTAGTAAATATCCCTATTTTGAGATAAAATTATTATTATTACTATTATTAGCACCGCGTCTTACTACCCGTTCGGGTTATACGCACTTACGCTAATGTGTAATGGTAGGGTGA
>CABFVX010009794.1:0-16829 GCA_902151425.1 Timema shepardi | reverse complement strand
CTTTAAAAGAATTCGTGGTTCACACGTCCACGTGTGAACGGCCTGTGACCCTCCCAGGTCACGTGCGCCCCCCACGTTACAATACGTTATATCCGAGTTTATCATGTCTGCTACGCCATTCACAATTAACACAGTTGACATCTTGTTTGCTCTTAAAAGTCAACATAATAAACATTTGTTTCACTTTACCATCTAATTTTTTATAAACATTTATCTATTTTACGATGTATAAACCTTAATAGGTCCACTAAAAACAACAATTTCATGGCTACACAATTATTACAATACACACATCATGAGTTTAAATAAATTGTTTGCACATCACCATGTAATTAGGCCGCGATATAACAGTGACTGAATTCAAACTAAAAAAACCCATCTCTCACCCTTTCCTACCCTCCCCCGCCTGCACACCATAACTACCAAACACCCGCGGTAGGGTAGGTGACTGGTGACCCATCACTCAATCACACCATTAGCCAGGTTGAATTATTAGCTTTTTCCTTTGCCCCTTATCTTGACCTCTGACATCTTATTTAGAACTTTGACAAATGATCTTAGCTCCTAGACACCGCAACTCTTTATGCTTTCACTGACAATGCTTCACTGTGGCACACACTGATAGTGTCAGCGGTAAGTGTTATCAGCCTTTGTTTTTCATACAAATGAAACTACCATATCAGAACCAGAATGTAATAAAAACGTCAACAAAACTGTTGGACTTTTCGCTGCCCCAAATATCCCCAGGAGTGCTTTAATTTCCCCCGAACTTGTTCGTGCGTTCAGACATATTCTGCACTTCTGATTAATACATTTGTCATCGATTATAAAAGTGACTTCTGCTTGAGATCTTAAACCTAACACTCGATCAATTGATCTGAAAGAAAGTTTCATATTTCTGTAAAATGAATAGAGAGGGAAGTCTTAAAATTTGATGTAATTTATTCTTAATTTTCTTTTTTTTTTAAAGATGATTTTAAAAATGTGTATACTTTTTCTTAATAAGGTGACACTATTGATTCTTGTAGAATGCAGCCCCCTCATAGCTTTCAATTTTCAATGTGGCCCTTATGATCAAATGAGTTTGACACGCCTGATCTAAGACATCAGTTTAGCAATAGAATAAACTGCTGATGAGATCAGGGTTCAAATCTCAGTTGGGAATATTGAGGGTTTTTCTTGCATAGTTTTCCACTATTCCTCCACACAAATGTGGATACATTTACTCTAAATTCTACCTTCTTAATTTCTACTTAGTTAGGGTAACTATCCTATATCCTATGCATACAACCCAAACAGGTGGTGATTTGAAGTGATAAAATAAAATACATTTAGGTTTTCTCAAATAGCGACATAATTATTCATTTACAAACTTAAGTACAATTTCCTAGGAAGGACTTTTTAGAATATACAAATTTTTTAACGTCAACATGAATAAAATTTTACTATTTTATTAACTTACTAGTGCTATATTATACGTTTTGATAACAAAAACGAGCGTAGTGAGGTCCTGTTTTAACTTGACTGTCATTTTATCTGTCTCTCTGAATCTTGGTTCTGCGATAACTGTCATGTGGGGACCAAAGTTAACAAACTCTGTCAGGAATATTGAATCTAGGCTGAACAATGTATGCACATGCTTTTTCAATATGGCTATTCCTTAAAAGACTAGAGCCACTAAAAATATGTCCGTTTGTTTCGTGGTATTTGGCTATTTGTTTCATTATGGCAGCCACTAATTGCTCATATAAAGTGATTTTTATTTAGAATTCTAAGCAATCATTCGATTACCTGGGGCATATTTTTGTAAATTTTGACATATAATGTGAGACTAACGTCTTAAACCATGTGAACAATGGCTACTCTCTATGACTACAATGCACTTTTGTATTCAATCTTTATCTGTGTAATTTGATCACCAAGGAAAAATATCATTTTCAAATCCAAAGAGAATCTATAAGAGATATTTCAACTTGAAAGCCAAAGAGGAATCTAGGATTAAGATTATAACATGTGTTAACAATAAGAAAATTGCTTATTTTTGAATGGAAGGAGCGACATCTACTGTTCACAGAACTATTAGTATCCATCAAACATGACCACTACTGATTACATAACCTAATGTATGAATATGTGAACGTAATCTAGTAATTTTTCTATTTGTCAGATAAGGCCCTTTCTATGAAAATTGGACTGTATCTCTGCACATTATTTTACCATATCTATCATTATTTTTCCAGGTGGCTCTCATCATGTGATGAAGTTCTTAAAGATGATGCTATTATTGACTTAGGATGTGGCAATGGAATGCAACTAATTGAACTGGTAAAACCACTTTTTAACCAGACTATTTGAAACTTTTTATATAAGGAGAGAACCCGCCTCGGTGGCGTAGTTGGCTAACGCGCTTGTCGTGTTGAGCTCGACTGCTGAGGACGGGGAGATCGAGGTTCGAATCCCGNAGGAGAGAACCCGCCTCGGTGGCGTAGTTGGCTAACGCGCTTGTCGTGTTGAGCTCGACTGCTGAGGACGGGGAGATCGAGGTTCGAATCCCGGTCGGGTGAACTGGGGGTGGTTTTTCCTAAATGGTTTTCCACTCTCCCTCCACGCAAATGTGGGTTCACTTCCTCTAATTCAACCTCCCCAATTCCTAATCCATTAGAGTAATTAGTACTTAAAAGCGTATAACCCGAATGGGAAGTAAAACGCGGTGCTAAATATTATTATTATATAAGGAGAAACTGTTTTACTCTTTGGCATGGATATGTTTTTGTTCTAATAGGTATAAATATTGTTTGAAACTTTCCATGATATTTAAATAAATCTTGTTACAATATTTTTATATTAGTTTTCAAACAAATGTAATATGTTTGTTGAAATCATATTTATTAAAGCATCAACACAGCAATAGCTATGCTATTATTTTCACAATAACAAATGTTTGGTCTTAGGTCCCCAATAATGTTTATTTTATAAATATCGCTATCTACAAATGCTTAAATTTGATCTGAACTTTATTTTTTAACCATATAATTAACAGTCAAACGGTAAAATTACAGTAACTTCGTGACTTACTTTCCCTCTTCCAGAATACACTTGTCCCATCATCTTGGAAGTTTTTCAGTTCCAGTTCGGAAAAAAAAATTTGGTTTGATGTTGAAACCATGTCAGCACTGTTCTTTTTACTTCATCATTAGACATTAATTTATTTCCTCCTAAATACTCTTTTGGTGCTCGAAACAGATGGAGGTCACAGGATGACAAATCAGGATTATAAGAAGGTTGGGTAAGAACCCCCCGACCCTCATTTCACTCAAGTGTGTTCACAATCATATTGTACGGGCATTGTTGTGAAGTAAACTAATATCTTTGGACAGAAGACCTGGTCATTTCTTTTTTAGAGCTGGTTTCAGATAGATTTATTTAAAAAAAATTGTTGTAATAAGCAGCATTAATTATACAGATTTGTTTAAGAACATCTACATAGATAATACCCTTAACATCGCAAAACACTGATGATATTATGCTACCAGACTTTTTTTGGTGGGGGTGAATTCGTGTCTCCACTCCATACAAACACATTCGAAGAGCTCTTTTTTCCAAAAGCCACTAAGTTACATTTTGTAGAAATTGAGCTACCACATTGATATTATTGAAAAGGCATAGAGCTTGAATTCTGTAATTTTTTCTTCCAAAACACACTCACTATGACATAGGGAAATCATGATTGTTTCCTAAACATTACAAGTAAGTTCTTTTTCGGTTTCCTGCAAACACTGCTAAGTCTATAGTGCATGGGCACAAGTGCGAGCCACATTTTCTCCACCACAACCTCTCTGATTGCTATTTTGTGTAACCTATTATGGTTTCTGTGTCATTTCAATGTGATGTTTTAGTGCACTGATATATTTTTAATGTATATTTTTTCAATTGACAACACATTTTTTCGTGATAAGTGACATTGATCTAAAAAGTTTATAGTGAGTCCAAAAGTAAAGTATATTCAGGTCGGAGCAGGAAGAGAACGAAGGATATAAACCTCCGGGATAAAATAAAACCTGGAACAACTTGTGTAGGTACTGGCACATTATAATTGCACTGTAAAGATACTAAGATTATTGAAATGCAAAGAGCAAGGTTTTTGATTCAACCTGAATGCAACTAATAAACCTATAAAAGTAAAATTTGACACATTTAAAATAAAATTTTATTATAATCATAACAATATAAATAATCTAGTGTCATGAGAATTTGGTGAGATTATTTAATAATCTTATGTAATATTCATTATTATACCACTATTTATTGATCCAATCAGCTTAATTAGTTACTTTTTTTTTATGAAGGAAGTCCTGGGAAGGTTAATGTATGGAGAAATTATTATTTTTGGTGAAGTAAAATACATTTTTTGAAAGGATTTAACTTATTACAATCTTTTAATTTGAACTCATTTCATAGCATTACATAAAAACACTTCCTACTTAAGGAAGAGGATAGAAACGAACAAGAGTGAAGGAGGAACGGCGGAAGGACAGAGCAAGATGGAGGCGTTTTAAAAGACTGACCCGGCTGAAGGCAGTTGGATGATGATGATGATGATGATGACTACCTACTTAAATTTGAAACTGAAGGCATCTACAATCATTACCAAATTGATTTATAACTTTTTCTAGAAAAGGAGCTATGGAGTTGACTTTTCCTCTGTTCACACTCAACATACAAAACCCGGATAAGCGACCATCCGTCATAGTTGATCTCAACTAAATTTTGACTGTACACATTGTACGAAACAATCTTTCTACAGTACTTGTCATTTCTGGCAATGTTAATAAGATGAGAGAGAATTGCTTGTGCCATATTGATGGGAAAAAATATATTTGTGAAAGCAAATAAAAAAAAATCTAGATTGTTGTATTTTATTGTTATTGAGGACCACTTGTCGAACCACATCATTGCTTCAATTTCAAAATGTTTTAGTTTGTATGTATCATGTATGATTGTAATTTTTTTTTATCTGAAACTTTCACGTTCAACATTCACAATCTTTGTCAAATAAAGAGAAAAGGGTTAAATTGTGCACTATTAACTTTGGGGCAGTGACTTTTTAGAGAATTAATGATAGAATCTAAATATGGCTGCAATATAGTTGGCCGAAAGTAGTCTTCAACACTTGATGCTCCAGGATTACTGTGGTGCATCTGCCTGCAACGCTGACTTAGCACAATGAGCTGAATGTTTATTTTATTAACCAGCATACTTGTCTTATCAAAAATATCATTTCTGAAGAACTTTTCTGCTTCTATCCTGTGGATATTTAGTATAGCTAGAATATTTTTTACATGATCTTGAGCTTTAAAAATATCCGCTTCGGCGGCAGCGTCGCGCTAATCTCATTTTGAACTAGATTGCCAAAGACGAGGAGATTGGGTTTTGATCCCGATTGGGTGCACTGAGGGTGGTTTTCCCTAAATAGTTTTCTACTCTCCACACAAATGCAGCTGCCTTTCATCTAAATTAAGCCTCCCTAACCCCTAATGGGTCATTACTGTAATTAGTACATAGGCATATAACCTGAACAGGTAGTAAGATGCAATGCTAAAAAAATATCCAGGTGAATTTCTTGAAGGGGCTTGTATAACAGGTTCAAGTATTGTTAAATATGAGGAGATAATAATGAGGCAAAATAGAAAACCTGATGAACTGCATGAACAAAACAACTGATGAGCCATCTGTCGAGTAGTTCCACTGGCTGTCATTGCCAAGGATTCCATAAAATAATACAATGATAGCCTTAAAAATAGTTAAAATAGAATTACAAATTTCAGGAACTGCACTGAGATTGTTGACTACTAGATTCAATATGTAAGAGGCACAGTGAACAAAAGCAGCTTCAGAATACATTTTTCTTACTTTGGCTTGAACACCAGTATCTTTTCCAGTCATAGTGGAGCATTCATCATAACCTTGTCATAATAATAATAATAATAATAATTAACTCCGCGTCTTACTACTCGTTCGGGTTATACGCTTTAAGTACTAATTACGCTAATGGATTAGGAATTGGGAAGGTTGAATTATAGGAAGTGAACCCGAATTTGCGTGGAGGGAGAGAGGGAAAACCATTTAGGAAAAACCACCCCCAGTTCACCCGACCGAGATTCGAACCTCGATCTCCCTGTCCCCAGCAGCTGAGCTCAACACGACAAGCGTGTTAGCCAACTACGCCAAACCTTGTCATAATATCATTTTAAGGTCAGGACCAAATAGACCATGTTATGCGTGAATAAACCAAGCGGCATATTTTCAAATTTGGAGTTGGTGGTGCCAACTTGTAGCTAAAGAAGGAAGCTATATATCTACAATTTTATATAATCTATTTCTTACTAGATGGCAATAAGTGAACTTTTACACTAAGCGCCAAATATTCATGAGTAGGTTTTAGTTATGCACGAACAGACCAAGCAACGCCCGTGCACAGTAAGAGACAAACATCGCCATTGTACTCTGCATAGAGACTAAATGGCATGTTTTCTGCAGTGAGTTTAGTTTACCCAAGTGAATTTTATGACTCTTATTAATGTTGCTTAGCCTTTGCTGTTATTTGTTATATGTACACCTACCCAACTCTAGAAAAGATCACATTACGCTTCCTGATATCAGGACATAGCTATTTGTTCGGGGACATTGAATGTGCATTAAAGTTACAATAGAGGATGTATTCCACAGAGGACTACATTAATGTCATGTTAGGATGCTGTAAAAGAAACAAGCTTGTCACAATGATGTGTAGTAGTGATTTTGTTGAAACCACAGCACTTGAGAAGAACATCATTAACCGGAAAAAGGACATCCTTAATAACCCAGTAAGTTGGTTGAAGACACGACAAGTAATTATTGTCGAGAAAGAACCTCTCTTTATTTATTTTTTGTCAATACTTTCAAAGAAGATACTCAATATTTTTGGAAGAAGGTAGAGGATAGGTGAATAGAAACATATAAAAAGGACAAACACAAGATGGCTTTTACAATGAAAAGAAGAACACAGTTCACACTTTACGTTGCTGCTGCTGGACAAAGAGGTAATGGTTGCCTCTTAAAGAAAATCAATCTTCACTGCCCAGTCCCCTGACCTAAGTTTCATTCTATCGTGACTCATCGGGAGGGGTGTCAAACACACAACACAACCTCTTAAAAGATTAAACAAAAAATAAAAGAGGAGAAACTGGAAAATTGTAAAGAATGATAGAACACATAGATAGGAACATGTAAAAGGTATAGCCTAGAGGGCAAACATAGGAAAAGGACATTGAATGCGAATATATAATATATCTCTATAAGGAAATACTCTTTTTGCTTTATGAGGTAATTGTATTATTTTTGGAAGAAGGTATAGGATAAGTGGCTAAAAATATATTGTAACAAGATTAGAGTCTGGCAGCGGGACCGGCGTGTTCTCGTTGTTGGCCCTTGTATCTGCGCTCCTTGTTCTCTCTGTCTCCCTCCTTGTCTAGCATGTAGGTAGCGACCTTATCGCTTGACTGGGGGATTAGAGGGGCTTAGGGGGTGTGGGGGGAGGACGGAGACTCATCTGGAGGGGTCTGGATCCTTTTTATTCTAGAAGTGGAGGCTTCCAGACCCTCAGCTCTCACCACCCCTATAAATACATGCTCAGCGGTAGCCTGAGGAGAGTTCTTGGTTCGCGACTGATGAGTCCGGGAGTGGACCGGCGAGTCCAGTGTTCGTGTGGCGCGTGCCGGGGTGGTGTGTACGGCACGGGAGTGGACCGGCGAGTCCAGTGTTCGTGTGGCGAGTGCCGGAGTAGTGTGTACGGCACGGGAGCGGACCGGCGAGTCCAGTGTTCGTGTATTGCGGGTCATCGCCGTGTATCGTGCGTGAGACAAGTGACTTTTGTTATCCTTTTAGAATACTGTGTTAATGAACATTTTTGTGACTGTCTTTTAAATATTTGAATAGTTATTAGGTGTTTTATAGTTGTTAATTTGTTTATTTAATTTACTTATATTTTTATGTGTTCTAATAGTTTATTAATTTACAGACTTGATTAAGACTCTTTTTATTTTATGACTTGTTTAGCTGTAATTTGTTTATATGTACAGTTAATCGGTGTGTGTACGTAGTGATAATTTTAATAATTAAAACTCTGAATATTCCGTGGGCATTTTCCTTCGTGTTTGGTCGGAAGCATACCCCAATATCTCTAAAAGAACTCGTGGCTCACACGCCCACGTGTGAACGGCCTATGACCCTCCCAGGTCACGTGTGCCCCCACGTTACAATATAAACGGGACGAACACAAGATGGCTTTTACAATGAAAAGAAGAACATAGTTCACACTTTACATTGCTGCCACTGGACAAAGAGGTAATAGTTGCCCCTTAAAGAAAATCGATCGTCACTACCCAATCTACCGACCTAGGTTTCATTCTCTCTGAACCATCAGGGAGGAGTGTAAAATGTGCAACACATCTTCCTAAAAAAGGAAACAAAAAAACCAGTTACGATCGATTTTCTTTTAGAGGCAACTATTACCTCTTTATCCAGTGACAGCAGTGTAAAGTGTGAACTGTGTTCTTCTTTTCATTGTAAAAGCCATTTTGTATTCGTCCTTTGTATATGTTTCCATCCAATTATGATATACCTTCCAAAAATAATACAATTACCTCATAAAACCAAAAGATGTTTTCCTTATAGAGAAATATTATATATTCACATCCACTGTTCTTTTCCTGTGTATGTCCTTTGTGTTATACCTTTTACATGTTCCTTTCTATGTGTTCTATCATTCTTTAAAAGAAGATACTCAGAAAGTGAATACCGAAAAAAAGTTTGAAGTTGCTCTGATAATATCTTTAATCAATTATGCCAAGGAATTTTATAAAACTTCTTTGCAAGTGCAAGAGTTTAGGATGATGCAGATGGCTTCAATGGAAGTCTTGATTTTGATATTGAAACTGAGTAATGAGCTTTAAGGATGTGCATCTACTTTATTATTCAAGTTAGGCTTACTCTATGATCTCTTAAAGCATGTTAAATTTTATAAATGTACCCTTATTATGTATGTGTGTGTGTGTGTGTGTGTCTCTCTCTCTTTCTCTAAAACAAACGATGGGGAAAAGTAAGTACTTTTAGTTTTTATTGATATTCAACAGTGACACATTTTTAGCAAAAAGATTCCAAATATTAAAATATGATAACGTCTCCCGTTTTATTTGGGTGCCCGGTAGCCAAACCTAAAACAACACTACCACAGTACCCTAGGGACTTACATGGTTGGGATGGACCTCGAGCGGTAGGGTTTGGAATGTGTGGTTCATNGGGGGGGGGGGGGGGGGGGGGGGGGGGGGGGGGGGGGGGGGGGGGGGGGGGGGGGGGGGGGGGGGGGGGGGGGGGGGGTGGGGGGGGGGGGGGGGGGGGGGGGGGGGGGGGGGGTGAGACTCGAGGGTTAGTCCAATAATTTCTATTTAGTAATTGATTCAGATGACTAAACTACTACATAAGTAACCGGGTTGATCTCCCATGAAGAGGGAGCATGCACGATGGCAGGACTCACAAACCTAGATGCTGACCCTCATGCACCAGCATGGTTTAAATCACTCAACAAGGTGTTGGTGACCTGGCAGTCTAGGGGTAAGGTGTCAGACTTCTGTGCTGGCGGCCGGGGCTCAATCCTAGGTCCTGGCACAGATTTATCTGATTACCAAACCCTTCCTCTACCTCTGACAAGACATCTTGTGAATGTGGGGAATGCCAGGCCTCCACCGTGGTTTGGATTCCATGTTGAACTGTAGGTCCTCTATTTCATCTCACAATCACCCTACCATTACACATTAGCGTAAGTGTGTATAACCCGAACGGGTAGTAAGACGCGGTGCTAATAATAATAACAAGGTGTTATTACTTAAAATTGATGATCTCAATGTGTCCAAAAAACCAGTAAGGTACAGTGTACAGGTGCTCACTCGTCAACAGGATGCAATCTATATGAGATATATGCTATTCTCAGCAGGATGGCAACCCAACACTTATAACTTCCAAGGAGATGCACAAGCAGAGGTTTAGAATATTTTGATTTGTGCATTTTTTTTTTCCACCAGTTAACACTGAGTAGTTCCATGGTGGCTACAAGCTGGGCAAACGGAAAATTCAGGGAAGTTTTTGATATTGAGGTAATTTAATACTTGATAAAAAAAACCCATTCATTTCTCACCTAAACACTAACAAAAATTGGTAGTTTTGTTTTTGTATGTTAACAAAATGTATTGGCTAAGTATGGCATTCTAACATAAGATGGCTGTTTTCATACCACATTTACACAATTTTACAAGCTGCACCTATAAAAAAGCTATGTAGCTCCTTTGATTTTTTGCTAGTATGTCAACACAATTGACTCGAGGCATTTTTTTTTTCAGAGCCGTGAAGGTTTCACCAACTTAACTGGTGTAGATTACTCTGAAACAGCCATTAGCTTGGCTAAAGCCGTGGCAGATGCTCAGCAAAACGCTACAGTCAAATATGAAGTTTGCGACATACTTGCAGAAGATTCTGAAAATATAAGCCCTTTGCTGTTATCCTGCTATGCTGTTGCGCTGGACAAAGGAACGTACGACGCAATTAGTCTTCACCCTGAAAACGCCAAAGAGAAGAGAGTAAAGTATGTGGAGAGGGTGGAAAGGCTATTGAAGCAACAAGGACTCTTGATAATCACTTCTTGCAACTGGACAGAAGTGGAAATCATCTCGCACTTCTGCTCTAGTAAGTTTAAAACACAAAACTATTACCACCAATATCACCTTTGAGGAAACTACAGGTACGGTGAAAAAATGTATCTTTGCTCTCTCTCGGTTAACTGTTGACAAATTTCCTTGCTCTCAGCTATGTTATGTCTGAAGGTGTTGTGCTGGGGTAAGAGAAGGGAATACTAGCAACATCAACTAACCAGCGTGGCAAAACTTGTTTTGTATATATAAGGGAGGATTGACCACAATAAAACAAGAAAATGACAACACAGTTTCCCAATAGTAGCCATGCAGTTCCCTCAGAGATGATATCCAATTTGTTAGTGGAATAAATTAGGAGGAAGGTGATGAGCATGTTAACAGAGAGGAACTGTATCAGCATTTAGCCAAAATGGGTATGGGAAACAATTGTTTGCAAAAAATAAACTCAACACAGCTAGTTCTAGCAGAGCTAGCTCTGTACTTAACTTCTTGGCTTTGACTTGGAAGATCCAGGATGAAATCTTATGTAGTGTACAAAGGTGGGGGTTGTCATCCCCAGAAGTTTTTTTATATCTGTGTAAGGGGAATTCTGGTGTATTTCCTTAAAAATCAACATCTTCCTGTAATCATGGATTTGTCAGTATAAATTTAGGATAGCCAAAACAATCATTAAGATGCAAACACAAACACATACAAAATTGTATGTTTATAAAAACCCACAAAGCTCTGTCAAATTTGGGTGCATTGAGCTTTCCACCTGCAAAGTTAGCTTAATAACATTATGTTTCACTTGTATGGCTGAGTACAATGGATATGACTTTACCATACAAGTTGTTTTACGTCCTCTTTCCAGGTAAATGCTGGTGCAACTTCTTCTAGTTATAGGTCTCACACCTACCCTATTAAATTAAGTTGATAATAGCTTGTGTGTTAAAAGTACCAACAAAGATAAACTTTCCATTCTGTTAATAAATGTTGGGATTTACAAACATTGAATTCTAGTCACGGTAACAATGATTACTAAGGTGTATGACCTATAAGCAAAGTCTAAACTCAAAAAATATTTATAGTAAAGATTATAACCTTAAATAATTAATTTTCTTTCTCATTTTATTGTTTGAATCTCAAAATCATATTTATTAATTTCTATTTAATTATTTATTTATTCTAAAATTTTGTTTCAATTACGATATTATAATCATTATTAGTGTTACCTTTAATATGATATGAGAATAAGTTTGCTATTCAAGGTAAATAATAGAAATGCAGCTTAAGATTTACCTTAGTTTAGTAGCAATAATGTGGGATGCATATTGCCCTTTCAAGTGTAAAATTCATTCTTAAGAAGATGATTCATAGATTGAGTTAAAACTCTCTGGGAAATCACTTGAGGCAAGATTTTGCCTTAAGGTGGGTTGCTAATGAGAGTGATTTTAGTGCATTAATTTTGCAGTTTTTATAGCACAGACATTTTTTGGCCAAATTAAATCAAATATTTCTTCTATAGAATCATAGAATTTAGTTTTCTGCACATGCTGATCTCAACAGTTGTTGAATATCTGTCATGAGAGTGGCAGCATTTGGTGACAAACTTTTTAAATAAAGAGAAAAGTTTGTCACCAAATGCCACCATACTCATGACATATTCAACAACTGTTGAGATTAGCATGTGCAGAAAACAAAACTATGTTTCTATAGAAGAAATATTTGATTTATTTTGGCCAAAAGATGTTTGTGCTATAAAAAATGCAAAAATACTGCCCTAAACTCACACTCAATAGCAACCCACCTTAAGGAGATTGCTTACTTGGAGAATTCGAAGCTATTTTGTGAAAAGGGTTGAATCTTAACTTGACTAAGCACTTTCACAATTAAACACACATATATTATATAGAGAGAAGAAATTGAGTAGTTCACCCTGTAAGGCCTCTGGGTCATTCCATGTTAAATCAACAAATGGGCTTTGCCACACCATTTTTGATTTTGATGAAATTTGGTAGGTGATTTGTACCAATCTTTTAGACCCCAAAGTTTTTTTTTATATTTAAATAATACTCCTTGAGATATAGGCTATTTTTTACACCACGAACAAGCAAAAAATGCCATTTCGGGGTTATTTTCTAAAATCTGCATTAAGTTTATTTGAACTAGCAGGGATGGCAGCTAGGGCTCATTTGAAATCTTAAAGAATGAACTTTTTTTAGTTAAGACGAAATTAGATTTGAGTTAAGGCTAAGCATAGTTTTTTAAGCTTAAATTTTCATTTTTTAAACCGATTTTCTCAGAATTTGGACTTAAAAAATATAATGAAGGATTTATAGTAACAGGCCAATATTTTTTTCTGTTACACCTATGTATGAGTAGTATGTGCAGAAAATAAATTGAACTGTTACTGATAGTCCTTCAACCTAAAATAATTGCTAGAATTTGGAAAATTTTCAAAAAATTGCTTTTTCAGAGCCCAAAAAAGTCATGTGGTACAAGTGTTAAAAATTTGAAATTGCCAGGATAGAAAGCCCCTATAGTGTACTTTAAAACAAAAAATATTTCATCTTGTTACTTCAAGGGGTTGTTTATTTGCTGATGACACTAATTCCCCTCAACTTTTGATGAGTATAAACACCCACTTAACTATTGGCACCTCGACAGCATTGATTCTCATTTCAAAATAAGCTTTTTTTCTATATCCTATTCTAGAAAGAATTCTACTGGACATTTTCAGGAATAAACGGTAACCAAATAGACTGAGCTGTAGACAATTTAAAAAAAATACATATAAGGTACAAGATAAAAATAAAATATTGTGACACGGGAAATCCTATTTTTACTTGCTTCTCTGTAACAGGTAGACAACGTTAAGTGTGTGTATTAACAAAATAATGATATTGTTTCCAGAGTTTGAACGTTTTCATATTATTCCCACCCCGACATTCCAGTTTGGTGGCAAGACTGGAAGTCTTATAACCTCAATTGTGCTCAGGAAGAAATTGTAGTAACTCGTCCTCTGATAGGGGAAAGAAATATAAATATTTTTGCTATTATTAAATCATGATCAAATTGTATAATTAATTTTCTTGTTGAGGTTTCTTAGAAATAAAAGGTTTGAAATGAATGGGTGGTATGCTAAATTTAGCATTTGATAAATTATTTTTAAATAACATCATCCTGGCTATCCTTCCCTGCTTCCCTCCGCCCTCCCATATTTATTTGTATTTATTATTAAACTTCTGTAGTAAAATACTTTTCTGCTCTCATTTATTTTCAATTTGTTGTGAAAATCAAAAGTTTAAGTTCTTAATATGTAATTGTAAATGTAATTTTTAAAACATCAGATTTTGGCAAACTGTTAATACATAATTATTCTGTCCACTAGAACCAAATCAAATTAAAATCAAATTGCCTAAGTCGGATAATTTTTAAAGACATGTCACAACTTAATTCTCATAATACCCAGAACATTATTATAATATATTGCGGAATAATCACAGAACCTTATTATGAGTGGTCTTATGAGTGAGTCACCGAACCTTTTAACGCTTACTTGACCAGACGTCTTAGGAGCCCTCTCCTTGACCAATTAACTGGGATATCAAATACAAGACTACGCTTTAACCATAAAACATATCTAAATGAGGTTTTTGACATTCTTCACTTGGTAACTCAGTAAAATTGAGATCAATTCATCATTTTTATTAATTTTAAAATCAGCAGGAAGGAAGGTGGAAAAGACCCACAATATGCAAGGAGCAGAAAATAGTGATATACTCAGATATGTGGAAAAATCAAAAGGCAAATTACAGGACATTATGCACAGATCAAAAAATATGATCTTATTTGCACACTTTAAATATACGCTATGTCTTGCATTAAGAAAGGGGGGGGGAGGACCATACCACACTTAGAGGAACACCATGTACTTGCTGCTGAGAAGACTAACATAACTCGGGTTAGGGAAATGGTCGGCACAGTTTGATATTAACTTTTTAGTGAAGTATGTAACATATATTTAAAAATGCTACAACAATATTTTTTTAAATATTTTGTTAATGTGCTAGTAAAGGTTTATAAAAGCATATCTTATGATATTTTGGTGCATCTTTTAATTAGATACTTATAAGATTAAGATTTTTTTCTAAAATAAATATTAAATACTTCCTAGGTTTTCCACTGTATTCTTTATCTCCATTCTTTAAGGACTCTCCCTACTTAGAAATGATTTCATATCGGCTTTGAAACCATGTGTGTTTAGAAGCCGTTGGGCTGGGCTTGGGAAGTCAAGCACTGTCAAGATCGTACTAGAGAGGGTATAGAGGGATGGGTACTATGCGCTTGACAGGGTGCGCACTAACACTTCTCTCCTGGCCACCAGCAGAAGAGGTGACAGGTTTGGTGGAATAGGGCGGAAACGGGTAGGCAACTTGAAATAAGCCGGTAATGGTAAACCAGAATCGATATCTTGCTACTGTTAGAAAGAGAGGATCGATGGCTCACTAAGGGCTGAGACTATGAAGGTCATTCGAATGATAGTAGGGTCTCTCTTGCATGATTATTCAAAGCAAAGAGTAAACTGTTATCATAGCTGACAACTCAAATGCGTCTTTAGATTTTCATTATCAGACCAATACGGCTCTCAAACCTAATATGAGTGTGGCAATTTTCTAGCACTGAATAATGTACCTACCTCATTTTAATTTTACATTAATAATTGATTTTCCTATATGTTATAAATTTATAATGGCATATCAATACATGATAATTGGTACAACTAAAAATAATTGTACTAATTTCTTGACAAAATTTATTTCTCATGTTCTAGACGTAAACGCTTAGTCTAAGCTTTATGTCAAATTGCATTTTATCCTTTTGTGTAATACCGTAGAATAGGGTGACTTCGGACATTTTTTAGTATATTTTTAGCTCCTGTGACATGACCTTTAGGATAAAAAGTCTGAAAAAATTACCTAAGCAAATAGATAAATGCTAAATATCATGTCTGTAAGTTAAAACATACTTTTTTTAAAAACAGTGAAAATATTTGGTGTCACCCCATATTCAGGGGTGACTCCGAGCACCTTTATGTTTCCTTTTAAAAATCGAAGTAGATATAAGTAAGGTGACTGCGGACACTAATATTTGATGGATATTTTTCACACACAAAATTTACATTTCAACATAAGATTAACTTAAATATAAGTGTAAATAGATTACAAATACACTTATAAACGCATATGTAACTACTCTATATATTCAATATCGACAAACTTGAACACAAACTGTCCTCTTCTTATATCTACTATGTTGTTTTTAAATTTATGGACAATTTGAGTTTTATCTATAGTACACTCATCCTCTATTTCAGGGAAGATAAAATAAGTTTATTTGCTAGAAATTTTCTTTTTTTGTATTTTCTTGGCATGTCCAAAGTCACCCCACGAATTCCCTAAAAAAAGTAAAAAGGCAAAAAAAAAGTTTACAAACAATTTTGGGCCAAATCTAATGTAAATATTATGTTAAATGGCAACCATCAAATTCAATATAAAAATTTCCGTAGTTATTCTCTGAAATTACTTACCGAATTACTAGTTATTAGAATAATGTTTAATTCTGTCTCCTTTATGGTTAAACTTTAAAGAAAAATCCACAATAAATTCTAGGGAAAAAAAACGAAAACAGCTGTCACATGAATGACTGTTAACTCTTGTTTGTAAATCACTTGTAATTGTTAGTTGTTTGATTATCAACTTGGTGCTAATACTGCTTATGTGAATAATAGCAAGGCTTTCCGGAGACACCCCAGTCTATCGTACCTATGTAATTTCAACAAAAGATGCTAATTATTCAGCTATTTTGTTAAAGATTGACATGTACCTTTTATCATTAAGAATTACAAGACATATTTAGCTTAGGGCTTATTCATTTATTGTGTTTGTTTTATCTACCTACTGAATTTAAGTTGTTTTGTTTTATCAAGATTAACCTTCATTTAAATGTTACGCCATGTGACTTGGCCTAAACAAAATGTGTTATAGTATAAGATACAATGAATGAAAAATGTTACTAATAAAAATATTATTTTGGAATCTTCCCTCT
>CABFVX010009793.1:0-16836 GCA_902151425.1 Timema shepardi | reverse complement strand
TGAACCCAACAAACTTGTGACTAAAGATAGTATCACCATGAGTCTCAACCTTGACATTTTCTCCCAGACTGACTGAACCCAACAAACTTGTGACTAAAGATAGTATCACCATGAGTCTCAACCTTGACATTTTCTCCGAGACTGAATGAACCCAACAAACTTGTAAGTTTTGCACTTGCTCTCCAATATTGCATTCCTTTTTGGAAGAGGGCTGGTGACGGTGAGATCATAGTCGATTACAGTTTCATCAGATCGGCTTGTTCTTTCATGGTCCTTGACCGATAAATCTTTGGATCAGGATAACGACTCAAACGACGCTTGATCGAGACGATGAGATCGGATGGAATGCCATGATTGTGCCAAACAATATATTAGGACAATTGTGTAATGTCAACAATGGCAATATCAAGAGTCTTCGGGTTTATACCAAGTCGTGTTTCCACCGAATACACACACAGACAAGTGTGATATTTACAAGTAACCTAGTGGCGGCCATCTTGTGATGATAACCATGTTTTCATTTTGTTCGTAAAAGGAAATTCCTGATAAAAACCTGGATATATTTAAAACAAAAATGACTTTCTAGATATATTACAAGCCAAGATAATTAAATCCACACCATTTTTGGCTAACATCTTGGATTTATGGATTTTTCTGTAGGTGCCCAATATTGTCGACTCTACAACCGATTTGAATTGGTTCAAGAACCCCTTGGGAGTACAAATCAATCATAAAAGAATATATTATAAAACATTTCTAGGTTTGCTGTCCACCAAATTGACTAAATGGTTTTGTTTACAATCAATTATTGATATGTAGGTTAATCTCCCAAATAGTAATGTATACATTTTTGGGGGATAGTAATTTACTAAAGATTGATTTTAGTAAATTTGAATAGTTTTGAAAATATCAATACTGATTTTGTTCAAAGTAAATCCAGGGGAACTAATCTTTATGATAATGAATAATGTGTCTTTACTTTTCTAAGATAAGTTAAATTTAAGGATTGGTTTACTTATGACAAACTCTATAAAAATGAAAATTTTTGAAATTGGCCTTAAAGATTGAGCTCAAAATGGGTATCTGGAAGTAATTTTTCATAACCTATAAGAATATGTTTTTATTTGTACGATTAATAAATCATTTTAGAGTAGCTTACAAATATTGTGTTGAAAATTAGAAATTTGTTAAAAATATTTGAACAATTTGGTTTAAAGTTTATAAATAAAGAGTTTTATTGTGATCAACAAGATGACGTGTTTATTTTTTGAATAAAACTGCTTTAAGGATATTTTATAGAAAACCTATTTTTTTAAATATGAAAAACTTAATGAAATCATGTAATATCATGTAGTTATTTAAATTATGTTGAATGATTTTAGAAAGGATATTATCTATGTTTCCAAGGAGCTGATCAGTGATGCTAAAGGCAATACAAGTGTTATAGGTACACTCTGAAGTGACCAAAGCAAGAACTGCAGCTGGTATGACTTCAGAAAATAATCAGACCATGATATAGAGTTGGTGATAGGTTCGGGGATTACGGATTCAAACATGGACTCGCAACTGCATGCAAGTATAACTATCCATTTAGTGAACATGTAAACAAACAACAGGGATATAGGAACGTTTATTATTAGCTAGAGCAATGAGGAGGAACCATAGTTATTAGCTAGAGCAATGAGGAGGAACCATAGTTATTATCAGCTAGAGCAATGAGGAGGAACCATAGTTATTATTAGCTAGAGCAATGAGGAGGAACCATAGTTATTATCTAAGGTGTTGAGCATTTAGCTGTTCATCTATAAAATGGACAGTGAGTATATTTTACCAAAAGTTATATCAGTGACGTCACTAACAACTCATAAAACACAACATTAACAACCTTGTTCATATTGTGTGCTGAAGATACCTTTGCGAAGAGGCTTACACAGTATGCCACAGCTTCATAATATAATGCTTGGAAAATTTAGATGTTACTGTTCCGAAAGCAGTGTTTTTCTGTTGAGGAATCTAACCCCCCCTCACACACACACAGTAATGAAAGTTGATTCCCTCATGCGAGTATACACCATACACCCGATTGACACAGTGTGTTTTATTTGAGAACGCAGCCCCATATCTTCGACGGTCCAACTTAATTTGAAAACTTAGGTACGGCGTGACGACGACATCTTGCAAATCACTGGGACTCTTGAGGAATAACTCACACTGGAGTAGTATTTTATAAAGCCCCATTGTGTCACTCTTCTTACTCACTCAGATATATGCTCTCCATCATATTAATATGCTCACGTGACAGATCTTTCACCTTTTGGATCGCCCACAAAAAAATTATGTCAGTAAATATGGAACACAGAAACTGGAAAGACCAATCGGTAGACAATTTGGACTTCAGTGTGTAGCCTTTTCTATATCGGGTATAGCCGTTACTTTGTAAATCAACATAACTGCAAACCATATTTATTATATTAAGGCATGAGAATACATTGTCACATCAATTGAAGATCCACATAGAACTCTGAGAGATCTCAGAAGCAACAAGGACTAGATATATTGCTGAAACAGGACAAGTAGTCTTTGCAAAGGACGAGGGAAGGGTGTCCTTGAACAACTCCCAGAAATACGTCATAGTCAAGGGTATACAAGGATAAGTCCCAATATAACTCTTCTGCAAATCAAACCTCTTTCTTTGTTCCAGGAGCAAGCTATTCTAACTCCAAAAATGAATCAGCTGATAAAATTAACGACTGAATTTTAAACCAGTTCGGTTTACCCATCCACGCTCTTCAATTAAAATGTGAGCACCCGTCACGTTGCTGCATAGTTTTAACCCAGCTAAATTGTATAGTGAGACCCGCTAAAAGGTAAACAGTCTGCAAAACTTTACCATAGAAGTGACTATCATAGAAGCTTGCACTATGGGAGAATGGGTCGTAATACCAAAAATACCCATGATTCCATCAGAGCTGCCCTTCCAGTTTAAATGGCTGCAATTACCTGTCATTTGCTATGCGGTGCTCCTCAACACAGCACAAGGAAAGCTAGTGTTATTATACATTACACCCTGTGTTGAAGGGAAGTCAAACACACATGACAGTGCCACAACTGTGGTGTTGTTGTTGATGTACCTGGTAGCTGATAGTGGGTTCCATCTTGCAGCTGGACGTGCAGCCACACATCAGTGACACGATGACGTCGCCTGGTGATTCTAATATGAATTGAGTTCCCAGCATGATCACACCCGTGCACCATCATAATGTCCACACTCTGAGGGAGAACATTTCATTAGTGTCAAGTTCTTAAAGTTGTTTAGTTACGGGCTCAAACCTCACTTAGGCGTACAAATATTTTAGTGTTTATCAATCAAAAATGGAGTTTTCATTTAATGTGCTTACCTAGGACGAGGCAAAAAAAAATCCTTCCTTACAAAACGAGTAACAACAGCGCTGATACTTTTCCTGGACAACTACCTGATAGAGGGTTGTAATCCAGTAATACAATTAGTTATACATCAGGAAAACTATAGTTGAAATTGTGATTGTGAATCGTGTAGTTATGGGTGACTTGCACCCTTTTGTTTTTTAATATCTGTTAACATTGTTTGATCGCGAAGAATATACCAATGAAATTCAGATATTAGAACCTCTAGATCCCCTTTATCACTTATCGAGCTCTTAATTTTATTATAAAGCTCCTTAAAGGAGTCAAAATCTTGTTGAGGAAACGAAACACGGCCCACTTGGGTCACCACGACGTTTGCCGTCAATTCTTTGTCCTTGAATAAAATGTTATCTTCGAGACTTTCAAAACCCACGGGATAGGATAATTCAGCTAGTACCACCTCCCACCGGTCGTGTTCTAGCCGTATGGACTGTGCCAATTTTGTAGTATAGTAAGAGAGTGTATTATTTTCGTAATAATCGGTGCTCGAATCCGAAGGTAGTGCTACATAAAACTGACTTATATGTGTTTAATGTCCAACGCAGGTACCCAGCTGTTAAAAGAACTATTGTATCTTTTACACTTGACTATATGATGTTGAATGACCTTAATCTGCCTACTCTGTACTATTTTATCCATTTAAAAAATCGTCGGACGACGCGCGCGAACTAGTTCGTAGTTATAAAAATGTCGCTCTATGGGTTTACCCTGGAAATCCTGTAACGAATAGACTGTTTGGGGAAGTATAGGAATTACTTTAACAACGTTAAGTATTTCTCGCGTAAAATTAGCCTAGTATCCTTGGTCAAAAATATATTTTTATTTACTTATGCACACAAGATTCCCCACCTTGAACAAAATTTTCCCAATTTTAGTTTTAGCCCACTGTTTTCGTAGTCGTAATAATATTTTAAGCACATAAATAGGCTTGAGTGACGCTGGAGCCATTCCTATGTTCGAATGGACACTAGCGTTGTAATTGTGAACTAGCTTGTCACGCATATCGATGTAGTTGTGAGTGTTGAATGCGCTGAAATATTTCCACAGTTTAGTTTTTAGCGTGAGATTGAAACGCTCCGCGACGGCACCCTTTATGTTTATATTATGCAAATGATAAAAATGAACGCCCACGTTTTTAGAAAAGTTACGAAATTTAGAATTTAAAAATTTCCTACCCTTGTCCGACTGAATCTAAAGGGGGCATCTTCATTTAAAAACCCGTATTATAGCCAAATTATGTCTGCGCCGGATTTGGTTTTAAGTGGTATAGACCACACGTACTTTGAAAATACGTCAATGATGTTTAGTAAATAGTTGAAGCCTTTGCTGTCCTGTTTTAAATATCTCATATCTACTAAATTTATCTCCTAAACATCGTCGATATTGACCACTCTGTACGACTTACTTGGAAATATTTTTCTTAAACTGTGGTGAAGAGTATACGCGTCCTGCCCTGTTAACAATTCGTCTACTTTTATTTTATCTACTCGACTGGCCTTTTGAAGTTTTGCGGTGGACGAAAACGCTGACGATCGTGGGAGATTGTAATATATTTTTTTTAACGCAGCGGTCATCTGTGCGTGTTCCAACAAGGTCTGATCAGAAATCATTTCGAAATGATTGTTTTATTATTCAAACCTCTACTGGACGTTATTTTTGCGTCAGGATCAAAGTTTTGACGATTTGCGCTAGTGGAAATTAGCATTTCTGTATATTTTTCAAATCACTTGTTGTAATTACACCTCTATTTACGTTTCTTTTCGTCAACAACTCCCAAAGTCCTGGCGTACCCTTATAATGTGTGTTCCCCCAGGTAGATATCGTTATCCTCTACGGTAAAATTCGATTGGCCAATTTTGAAACTATCCCCTTCGTTCCTAATTCCAAACGACATTTTAGAAAGAATCAACAGCGATATTTAACAAACAGGGAGAGAGCTAAACAGCCCATAAAGATACCTATCGTGGGGCCTCGAGTATTGAAACGTAGACCGGTCGACCTTGCACGAAAGGTCGTTTTCTTTTTACTTTTCGTCTACCTCTTGTAATAATAAAGTTAGAAATCCGTATATTTGAATAACGTAATATCGTAGTCGATAGAGAGATGGCGGCCAGGAATGTTGGTCAAAGACGGCGGAAGTATTTGTCGGTCGATACGGAAATCGTGGTTGATACGACTGTCATACGTCACATACAATATTTAAATAACTATAGTCTAGTTACACACATCCATATTAATAACGTCATACGTCACAGTTGTTGTCTTAGGTCAAGAAAACGGTCGATAAGGAAATCGTGATCGATACGCAGATGACGGCCGGAAATGTTGGTCGGAGACGTTGGAACTGTTAGAAATAAAACTATAATAAGCACTGGTAATTACTATCATCAGTTCGATGCGCATATAACTTATAGTGTGACTTTAACATTTCTAATAGCTTAAATAAAGATGGCAATGTTTAATCCGAAAGAGTGCGGTTATAATGCACAAGGTTATTGGAACGAATTACCAATGTGCGGATATTTCCGTCATTTCGTGAGTAAATAAACCTTATAACACTTTGAAATCTATCTAAATATGACGTCATTAATAAACATGACAAGTAGTGATGATGCATATATGCTCACCTGACAACCAGAGTATCGAGGGACAGAATAAAACGACAAACTCTTACAACGTCACAGAATATAATAATTCATTCAATTAGAAGACGTCAAATACCCCACGTAAGACATTTTTAAATACCTCTTACATAGTTTCCCCCTCTTGACGTCACAAAATATTCATTCTAAACTGATTTTATTCAATTAATAAGAGCCATGCTCTTGTCACGTCACATACACTATTTAAATACCTGTATCTTAGTCACGCACTCCGATATTCTCATTTCCGGTAAATGGGATATACCTGGCTCACTACTACCGGAAAGCTGCCGTGTCAAAATTCATAAGTAATATTTTAAAGCAAAGTTATTCGTCCTTGTTTTTTGACCCACTCCAGCTTCAGGCAACCTATATGAAAAAACGTTGACGATTCACGACTCAATTTTATGAAAGTGTGTATTAATTATCGGTTTGTTGTGTTAACAGAAGTTATATGTGACCTTACTATTAACTAATGATAATGGCGTATAGAATAAATCCGGATTCAACGCTATTATGAGGCAGCGCAATGGTCATACTCATTCGCAGGCCACAACCCAAGAGAAAACTTTGGCAACCGTAAATTGACCATTATTCTTCTTCTTTTTAATTGAGCTAGAACTACATTTATTATTTAAATATATATATAATTTAATAATTGAGTACTATTTCTAAGATCACCAATTATTTTGTTTTATTCCATGCACAGTTTGTGTCACCCCTTTTTCTTCTTCCCCATAATACTTTTAACTATAAAAAAGAGTATGAGCTTTCAAACCCCCCTTTATTGTAGCCTTATTGTTTCCCCTTGTCCAGAATTTACCACACGCCACTGTATGCAAGATAAATTTGGACTGCCTTAGCTGTAAAGGAGCAAGAAATTCAATTACTTTTCAGAATATATCTTTGAGCTCATTAAGAATTCAAATATCAACACATCTCACGCTAATTAACTTCATTTAAAATAACTTAATATTTATAAGCTATAATAATTTTTTCTGTTCCTTTTATACATCGTTCTTATAAATAAAAATGAACGTGTGTGTGTGTTCATGTGTATGCGTATGTAGACTTGCCACCTTACCTTAAATTAAACTTAGTTAATTTATAAACGCTGTCTAAACAGTGAAACTATTTGTAGGGATTTCCTGAACCAAAGGCTGTACGGAAAATCTAGTCGACTAACAAAACACTTTTTTCACTCTCGCAAATGTGGGATGCACTTGGAACTAAGTACGACCGTTATAACAGACATTAGCGGTGCTAAAGATATCGAAGTTCGAATCCTTTTGAGAACGCCGTCTAAATGTCAGCCTAAATTAATTCTGGCGAGGGGAATTAAAATCCCTGCCGTGTAAACTGTTGGTATCTCTCCCTCCGGAACATTTTCTTAATCATTTCTACCACATTATCATAATAAATACATAGACGTTTGGTCGACGTTTAACTCATCTAGTTATGATATGAGAGGTTGTGAGTTCGAATCTCGCTCGGGTCAACTGGTACTCTCCCTCACTCCACGTAAACGCTGGAACATAACTACCATACTCTTCCGATCCATGACGGATACCTACATCCTCGCATGTCGACGGACGATACCAACCAATTTTAGTATACTTTTGTTGTGGGGGATAGTGGCCCCTAACTGAGAATAATAAATTACCGTATAGGTTACAAGGCCCCTGATTGTGCATAAGTAGAGCTGTGCCAATACTCTCTAGTTGCGACATCACCGGGATAAACCCATTACCACATATAGGGGTGGGGGAGGGATTACAATGCGATTTCGATGATGACACCGGGAAACCCCGTTAACGGGGGAAGGGTTGTGACATAATTCATGGTCGTGAACTATTCCTGTCTTTTTTTGTCTTGTTGAGCCACTAAACTGGCGCCAGTCATCAGGGAAAACCCATTGCCACATAGAAGACCAGAAATAAACCTCTGCGACATTGGAGGACAACAGGTCGCTAACTTTATGTCGTCATGAAAATAACCAGTGTGGAAAGGGGGTTAAACTTGGATGGGGGAGGGGAAAACACTGTACTCAGACAGTGATATAAATAACAGCCCATCACAACGCTGTTCCCATACGTCCCACACATACAACCCGTGGAAAGTTGGTCAGGGGAGTGGGAATTAGTTTGAATAGAGGGAAGCCAACAGCTAATCAGATCGAGATGGCGTGTTGACTTTACGAGCTCTAAGCCAATCAGCGTTGGGGTCAAAGGTTAAATTGTCCTTAAACGCCTTTCCATCAAATGTCTTTGTAGGGTATACATTGTTTATGACAATATAGTTACATTTTTGTCGTGATATTGTAATTATTCGGCCACGTACAAATCTGTTAACTTGTAACAAAAAACTATGACAGCACACACCAAGCTCGTGGCTCCACAGAAGAAGTAAAACAATAATGCTTGAAAAAATGTGAAGATCACCCAAACCATGTAAATATTGAAAGGTCATCATACAAATTTGTCATTAAAAGAACCATTGATGATTTTAATGACAATCTTATTAACAAGGATAGTGATGTGGTAGCAATATTGTATATCTTTGAGGGGAGTATACATTATAGTTTTGACTTTGTGTAACAGGTACATATAGTAAGTAGTCCCATGGCTTCTTTGGTGCTGACTGACATCTTTGAAAAGTTACCAGACAAAATTATGTATCCCTACGCCAAACCAAATGATCTGCAAAAACATGTGCTTAGCAGCTGTCACTTCTGAGAGTCAAAATGTAGGTATATACCTAAATGTTGACTGTCAGAAGTCAGCTGTGAGCTGTCAGTCAGCACCAAAGAAGCCGTGGGGCTGCTCTATTCTTCGTGATTTTCAGCAGCCTGGCCCTATTTATTTCTCAACACCTCACAAAGCTGGTTTGTTTGAAATTATGAACGATACTTTTAAAGTTCAATACAACTTTGTCATACCTGAGGCAGTACAAGTATCAAAATGGTAAAATGCAATAGTAAGATATTTATATTATTATCTAGAAAAGCATAGCATTGGCGAAAAACATTTATGTATGCATGCAGACAACTGCACAGCCCGAAATATAGATAACATTACTATAAGGTACTTAACATGGATAATTATTAACAAACAATCTGAATGAAACGATAACATTGGCGTTTTTACCTGTTGGACACACAAAATGTTCCTGTGACTGGGCCTTTTATCTGTTCACGAATTTTTTTAGGAAAAATAGAGCCAGTTCTTTGCAACAAGTTGAAGACATTATAAGTAGTTCAACACTTACAGGGTTAAATAAACACATAACGACAGGGACAGAAAGTGGTATTGTCTTAGTTACCGTATTGAACTGGCTTAGCTATTTCCAAAAGAAAAAAAATGGGAATTGGTAAAATACATCACTAAGTATTGCCACTTTACATTTACTAGTCAAGATAAGGGGATTGTGTTTACAAAGGTTTCAGTGTAAGCTCCCACCAAGAAAAGTGCGACAAATTTTGACATCGATCCACTGACAGAATACTATGAAGCCACTCCTCCAAATGGATTAGCGTATGAGAAAGAAGTACCTTTTTGACAAGATACGTCAATATTGTGAAAATTAGTGGAAAGATGCTCTATGTCCACATCCAGGTCCTCCACCCACTGAAGAACAGCAAATGTAAGGGCAACCTCAAGAAGTGGTTCAAGGGACTACCCTCAGCCCCCGCGTAAGCGAATGTGACTTAGGAAAAAAAACACTAAAACGCTTGTATGAGGGGGAAAAAATCATGAGGTCTAAATGTTTAGTAATATTAATGAAAATTTACAAACAATTATATATCATAAACATATTATAATTATGTTGTATTAAAGGTTGCCATTTTTTCTGTCTGCGAAGTATTTTTTATTTTAACATTCCTTTAGTTATTCCTTTCCGGCAAAAAAAGTTTTAAGTCAGAATGAAAATCTAAAGACAGATTTCCATTTGGATGGACCATAGTACACGTACCTTTTTGCAAGTATTATTTTGGTGCTTTCTTTTGTAAAATGTAAGACCTTAACCCTTATTTTTTCAAAAAACACTTTTTTAAACAATATATTTCAAATGCCTATAACTTTTATAATATTTTGAGTATTTTAATTATTTCTGTATCATTTTATTCAGAATTTTTTGTAGTTTCCACGGATATCAATAACTCAATATTGATCTAGGTGAAGATAAGACCCATTTTGCTGTGACCAGTTACATTTATCTAGTACGAGAAAAATAGATCAATTGGCCCCATTAAAGGTTTTAGGAGATCTATAATATACGGGCTATAGGTGTGTGTGTATATATATATATATATATATATATATAAAGCTTTGTGTAACCTTAAATGGTTTATTTTATTTGATGCATAGACCCTGTCTTCCTCTTTGGAAGGCAGTATTTGATGTTGAGAGTTAGTGTTAGTAAAATCTATAATATTATTTGTTGCCTACCTCTTCACGGTTTAGTTTCTTTGGTGCTTCCATCCTCTCTTCCTCTTTGGAAGGCAATAGTTGGTCTTGGTCCTCTGAGACACAATGATCACTTTGGGAGAGAGAGTACAGTTTGAAATACGCCCACCACCGCTTCAGATGGAAGTTCCAACCTGGACAATCGTACAATGTTATAATACAGTGTTATCAAACAAACTCAATAGGTAAAGTAAATAAATAAGTAGGGTAGGGAGTAGCCCTAGTGTTTTCACACAAATAACCCAAAATTGGGTCATATCTAGGCTGCAGATTAAGATGCAATAAAAACTGGTGAAATATGTATGCAATTATGAACTCAAAACCTAAGAAACATGCGGAAAAAACAGGAAAATATGCACAATAAAAAATACAAGGGACACAGTTAAAATGATATTATAATATTCTAGAATCCTGCAATATTTTTACCATCGCATAAGAAATAGTAAAAAATATTTCAATATTTTAGGATATAATCAATCGTGATATATATCATGATATATCTCCTGATATTTATCTATTTATATATATCAAAGGATCTTAAAACATTTTTAAATATATGTTTATGTTTAATCCACCATATCTTAAATTCAATTTGGGAATTCCCCTCTGAATGAGCCTTTGTATCAACTATTCTTGAATACTGTCAACACAGTCAACAATGGGTTTATGAAAGAAGGAATGTTGTGAGCCGGGATTGTATTATTGTCCTGCGCGAGCATCCAGTTAGAAGTAAAGATTATCTGTCTCTCTCTTGTTACTCTGGAACTAAACCACGTGAGTGTCACGTGGTGGAATGTCGAAGCACGTCTTTGTGTATTATACATGGATCTAGAAGGTATCGGATGGATTGACCATGGCCTCTCAGCTGACGTATCTGATCACTCATGCTCACGAGTCACTTGTGCGAGTCGGTCGATCCTTGGCTCGGGAAAGTCCGATGGGGGTGTGCTCAAGATGAACCCTAACTAGATTGAACACACTAACAATCAAGTGGGGGTTCGGTATATACAAAATAATAATCAAGAATTGGCGATAGGAGTGAGTTGTTTGAGTTACAAAATATTGAAAACCTGGGTGTACCAAGTGTACCCAGACACGCAACCCACCCCGATTGCGGGAAGAACCAGACGGCCAGCATCAAGGAAAAGAAATAATCTCTTATTATTTCTTAATCACCCAAACACGAAAATTTAAAGATTGGGAAGTGCTAGAACTAAGGGTAAATATAAATTAATGAATAAAATTAATAAGTCCGTGAGATTGTTTATTAAGTTATATATGAATTTAATATAAGAAGAATCATTTACCTGATAATTCCAAACAATTACTAAAATGTAAAATCTCTATGATCACCATAGAACAACAGTTTAACACAATATGAAAAATTTATCAATGAAAAGTTTCAACTTACAGCAAAAATATTCTGTGTAGATCTAAAAAAAACGTCATGATCTTTACTATCTGTCTCCTAAGACTCTAACGTAAATAACCAACATTTACTTCATATTACTCATTTCAAAGGTTCTCATCTTCTTTCCTTAACTTGCCATGACTCACAAAATTCATCTAAACTTTAAACGATATTCCATTTAGACCCAATAATAATTTACGTTAAACAGGCCAATCGTGCCATAAATTAAATACAAATATTGCCTATAAAGTTTGGTACCAAACCGAACCCTAACAAAGAAAACCTTAATAATCATAATATAAATAACAGTTCAATAATCAAAGTTAATATCTGACTTCTGTCCATGTGATTCATTACTAGCGCTATCCAAAAAATAACGTCTAATTTCCTAACTATCATCTTAGTAGATTAATCTAAGGTAAAGAACAATAGACATGGCCTAACGTTATCAGGGCCCAAAATTCGACACGTTTGTAGAAGATAAACAACTTGTATAGTTAAGACATTACTGATGTAATCGTCACATTAAAACTAATTTATAAATGTTACATGCGTCTATGAACAAAATATGCAGTAGAATGAAGAAAATAAATGTATGTGTTGGGTTCCTTTTGAGTCTTTTTGTAATTTCAACCACATCTAATTTTGTTAAAATATATTTGACTGATATAAAATAAAATTTAAAAAATTATCAACTGTAACTGAACATATATTAAAATTCGAATCAAGTTAAAATATGTTTGCACTTTTTAAAGTTTTTCCGGGATTAATCACTTTTATAAAACAAATTGAATCCAGGCATATAGGCATTAAGAACGTTCATAGTTCATAGTTCAGTGTTTTGTAACTAAAAATTGGTTGATACCTTATTGGGTAGAATACATCTGTACATATTCTGAAATATTTTTTTCACGACGGGGTATTTTTAGTACTTGCAAACGTATGGATACAATGAACACACATCCAAGTATTTGATCTTCTCTCCACAAGAAAGATCTGCTTCGTGGAAGAGCTTGATACAATTTGTACGCCCGCCAAAGAATGCATCCCGAGGGCTGAGAGGCTCCTTAGTATACACATCGTGCCGGAGTACAAATTGCTGCAAGTCCTTGTCTGTGCGTTTCATCGAATTAAACTCCCACATCTCTACGACCGTGAAGCCGGCGTTCTTAAACTTTTCAACACTAGCCATGGTCACTTCATAACGCGTCTCCATGGTCTCGTGGGGGCTATTTTTGATAGGGGTGGTCCTGTCAGGGTAACAGAGAGGGCATCCGTGCTAATAACAGCCCCAGAACTGGAAGACGGTGGTGTTATCTCCAGCTTTAACAACGCCGTCTACACGTCGCCCTAACACATATTCCTCCCGGCCGTTACCCGCATGAAGAATAGAGACACCGCGTTGATGGGCCTCCCAGCAGAGCCATTGTACAGCGATGTGCGACTGTTGGTCTGCGCATCGATAGCCACCGTTAGGGATAATACCGATAGTATCCTCCTTAAGATGACTTCGGCGGTAAACCGACATGGCCCCTCCTGCTATCGTACACGCCTCTCTGAAAGGATCCACCTTTGCTTTCTCCATGAGCATCTCTCTAAACTTCAGGCGGGCCTTCCGTAGGATCTCTACATCTTTCACACAATACAGTTCCAACTCGCGGTTAAAATCCAAGACATAATTTTCTTTGACCAACGCGTCATACCACGTCTAAAAGTTCTCCTTGCCGAATTCAGGAAGGTGTTGAAAATGCAGGCTCAAGTTTCTAGGTGTAGCTATCAAGATGTGGGAGTTCTTTGTTTTGTTTTTTTGAAACCTATCCTGTTAAATACTGAATTACACTTCTTTCAAGTTCATTAATTCTCTGTTTCTGATCGATCTCTGGGACCAACTGAAGTGCACAAACACTTAAGTATAATCAGAGAAAAGGGTTGATAATTTTTTTATACCTCCTCTGGCTCGAATCGGATAGAATAAATTATCCAGTACATTCTAATTAACCTTTGAGTTAAAATATAATGAAAGCTATGTTCTTATTTAAATTTTGAAAAGGTTCCACTAATAACTTTGATTAAATTATACATCATTTCTTAAATAAATTACGTGATTTAATAAACAAACATTTAATCTTTTCGATTATATGTACTGTTGTGTCCAAAATTTATTTTAATTAATTAGTTGTGTGAGCTCAGGAGTATTTTAATGTTTTATCAGAAACACTAACCATCCCTTTTTCGTAATGAAGATATCTAACATAACAAATAAAGAGCCAGGCCAGCTCTTTATGCACCTCATTGGCAGAGGCATTATTAGTAGCTACCTGTATGCATATTCCCTTAAAGAAATAATCCACATAATCATTGCCCTAAACTAGTTTAAGTATTTGAAATGATTTTGAAAACATTATTTGACAAACGCAACTAGCTAAACTCGCAAAAACCCGTGTACAGAATAACTCTTAGAGAAATTATAGATGCATTTATTATTCTTGTATCCAGAAGAGTAAGCCTTTAATCAAGTTCAAACCTTCAAAGACTAAGCCATGTTGGTGGTTGTTTCAACTTTTGAATCTTAGCTATAATAACGTTAATGTAATAATTTGAACTTATTTAATGGAAAGGTAGTTAATACTTAACAACGTTCACACTAGTTTACGACTAGTCACCTAAACAATGAGCTAATAAATTATAGTTAATGTATCATTTAGAATAAAAAGTTAAAGTAAACGAACTATCACAATCACAATGTAATGAATACTGCCTACGTCACTTCCCTCCGTGCGCAGAACAATGCGCGTTAGATCCAGGCAACCTCCTTTGTTTACTAACCATGGGGTTGGAAATGTTGAGTCATCACTAATAATAATAATAATAATAATAGATAGAGATAGAGACAATAAGTGAGGGGTGGGGAGACCCTTAGGGGCTGAAATGTAGCCTGCATAACATCAGTGACATCATGGCTGCCATCTTGTGTCAGTGAACAACTTTTCATCATACTTATATTGCTGATATAGGATAAAACACACAAAACGTGAAGGGTTGTAGATTAAATTTGTTAACATACTCACGAATATTGTTTAACTGTATAGACATACTACTGCTCACTTTCTATCTAGAGCCTGTTTCTTTAGAAACTGCAAGTAATTATTATCTTCATTAAGGCTTGGTACAGTACTTGTAAACTAACGTTAAATAGATTATATGTTTTAAAAGTGTAGGCCTACCGGGTATTGAGTACTGAGCATACAGTTTGTGGTGCTCTGTTTTACTCCTGAAGAACAGCAGGTAAGTGACCACGGGCAGAGCGAGGAAAGCCGCTGTTGACATTGCACTCAACACCGTGTCAATCATGGCAGTCATGGTGGACACACTATTCTAATATAACGAAACAAACAAACACCGAGTTAAATATGACATATATGCAAGGACGTAAACAGGATTACATATCAACATTAATATATATGCTACAGGCAAAGAGAGATTTGGATAAAGTAAGTACAGTCAACTCTCGATTCTACGACCCCGGCAATAGCGTCCCTCTCGAAGTAACGACCCTTTTTTGGGGAACCGTGAAAGGTCGTAGAATCGAGAGTTGACTGTATTATTGAGATAAATGTTGACATTTTCCAAAATACCTAGATAATGTTAAGAGGATGATGTTTTTCGAAATTAATCCGGATAATATTGATATTATTCACCCACACTTGGCTAATGTAAAATTTTAAGGTTAGAGTTAGGTTAGTTACGAAGCTTAGCTTAGGTTTGGTTAGCTTAGGATAGGTTTGTTTCATTCACGTTAGGTTAGGTTAGGTAAAGTTAGAAAAAGTTTGTGTTGGTGGAAAAGAAAGCATCAAATTAGGCCTTTCAAATGTTAGTTCATTGCCACTATCCAATTTCTGGTCCCAGATTGAAATAACGTTCTGAAATATATTCATGTTGACATGTGCATAGTTTTGGAAATAGTATTCAATTCATCCTAAGCTGAGACCTGATGTAAACAAAGCCAAGTGTAAGTCTACGCTTTGGTTTTCTACTGAACGGACTTCAATGGTATCCTTTAACTAAATAGTCCCTCCTTGTTTTAAAATAATATTAGAAGATTATCATAACTATAGCTACCCCTTCATTTGATTTAGAAATTATACTTTAAGCTTTGCAATTGCTATTTGAACCCCAACAAACCCCTGACTCAGCTTTGAGGGACCCCCTGGTACGTCCTTGTTATATTCCACTCACGCTAGGTTTTTACCTGGATGACAGTTCCAAAATCATACGTTTAGGTTTTGGGTTGCCAACCCTTGTAAAAGATCACAGTTTTGTTATAAATGTAAACATCTTTAATTACCTGTTATTATTACATTTAAAATAACATAAACTTAAGTTTTCTCATAATATTTCATTTTTTTAAATAATTTCTTTTTATCCAAATTGAAACAATATTTTAAACATAATTAAAAGTAATTATTTTTCGTTTTGGAACGTTACTGATTTTGTGTAATATAGTTCATACATCAATACCTTTTAATACAAGCATCGTATTTACTTGGAAAAGAGAAAATTCTTGTAATTCTTTTACATACAATACATGATTTTATGATTATTTTATCGTATTTTGAAATATTTAACTGAATAAAATATTTTCATCGACTGCGTGTCTGCATCATTGTAAACAACTTGTTTACCGTTATGTTCAATCACATGGTTTAGATTCGTCAGTCGCCATTTTGAGGCTGTTCGTTAGAAGTTTTTGTGAAAGTGGTGTTAATATTTTTTAAGTGGAATAAAAATATAAATAAACTTTGTGTCCGACCTAAAATAAATATATAAATAATATTGTCCTAAATTACTGTGGTTAACTATCACATTAATATAT
>CABFVX010009792.1:2500-16842 GCA_902151425.1 Timema shepardi | reverse complement strand
TCACAATCACCCTACCATTACACATTAGCGTAAGTGCGTATAACCCGAACGGGTAGTAAGACGCGGTGCTAATAATAATAGTAACTTGAAAATTAACACTTTAATTGAAAAGTAAACATTCACTAGCAAAATAAAAGCAAACTACATATTACACTATTTCACTCATTTGAGCGCCACCGGACGTCAGACAAACCTCAGCACGTTGTCCATCACTGTCCTCAGCAGAGATCGTCTAATTGTTTCCGACCCAGCCTGTACAAACATATTTGTTTCCTATCAACATTGAGAACATTTGGTGTTATTTTATAGATAATGATACTATCTATAAAAAGTGATAACTGCAGTCACATAGATTGATGTATGAATACTTAAAAGTTGATATATTTTGTTCTAGCTGCCAGATAAAACCCTTCCTATGAAATTTGGGGTATATCTGCTGAGGCTGTTCGGATATTCACACTAATGGGGTCGACATGAGGCGTGTGTAATTTAAAGAAAGGGGAAGATTGGGAAAACATTTAGGAAACAACACCCTCAGTACATCTGACTGGGATCTACTATTAGACCTACACTATGACCCTGTTTTATAAGTTATGGCGTAGGGAAATATTGTACCTTTCAGGGCAGACAAGGTTGTGTGTTCTGAGGTGTTTTTAAAAAATGGTTTCTCACTCTTATCTCCACAATAATGCACACACATCTCTTACAAATTATATCATGTTCATACTTCCCCCATTAGTGTGAATTTGTACGTGGATAATCCGAATATATAGCGAGATGTGATGCACAAAGCATGACAAAAAACCAACTCCTTGGCCAAAAGGAGACTCAAAGGATTAGTTCCCCCTGTCTTTGTGCGATCATTAGTTTGATGGGAACCATCGGAAAATACCAATAGCTTTATCGAATGAGCCAATAAACAGGTTTACCAATTTAAGTATACCATTATTCTGAAAATACAGCCGAATAAAAACCTCAACACATTGTTGATAATATGAAAATAATCTATTTTTGTACCTAGGTCCTGACCAAAACTATCCAAGTAAGAAATACTTTTCAAAACATCTAGTTTTATTGGTGGGCTTTTAGAACATGGTTTTTATTTTTAAGATATTAGTTGATAAATAATAGTACATTTTTAATCTTATGTAAAATTTATTTTTATTTCTCAAGAACCTTTCTTGATACTGGAAGTTCATGCCATTTTACGTCACCCGCTTCTGTGGCCGCATGGTCTAAGGTGTCACTCTCGCAATAGACAGGATTGCCGATGACGTGGAGGTTGGAGTTCAAATTCCAGTCATGTGTAGGCCTAATGAGTGTTTTTTTCCCTAAATGGTTTCCTACTCTCTCTCTCTCCACGCAAATACGAGTACACCTCCTCTAAATTCAACTGTCCTGTTGGGGGATCTTACCACCAGCTCCCACAGTTAAAACAGCACCCAAAATAATATTTTGTTTATGTACGGTCTTGTATAATGTATCCATTTGCTTTTTCACATAAATTGAGAACAATTATTATAATTTAGTTAAATTAAAAGTTGTAGACTTCTTATGTATCTGATATAATCTACTTTAGTTTAGAGTGGCCATCAAATTCAATAAAAATAGTTCCCTGACGTTTCCCTGATCCAAATAGCCACAGATTTCCCAGACTGGAACTCATATCGGAATTTATTAAGATGTTTATAAAAATAAAAATGGTCAAGTAAATGCATAGTTTATAAATAATTATTTTTGTAATACACTAAACACTAATAAACATAATATTGGATTTAAAAAAATAGGTGTTTTAATAGTACGTACTAAATACATTTATTTCCCCTAGACATAAAACTATACCATTTTCCTCAAATAATTACAACATCCCATGATATTTTCCTGAGTTTCCTGGCAGTTTTAAATGCCCTGAAATTTCCCTGATTTTCTTGGCAATTTTAAATTAAATAAAGATTTCCCTGATTTTCTTTCCAGTTTTAAATTCATTGACTTTAAATGATTTTCTGGCAACTCTAAATTCCCTGATACTGAGCTTATTTCCTTGTGAATTTTAATTTTCCTTGACATTTCCAGGTTTCCCATATATTCTCTGATAGCACAATACATTTTTTTATGCAACTTTTATTTGTACGCATAATATTTGTGTTGTATTGTTACATCAGAGAGAAAGAAAAACCGTTTCTCGTCTAATCCCAGATTATGATTGTGTTTCCATGCCAAGTTGAATAGCGCCGCTCAATCGGGCAGTCTGGTGAATCCATCGGCCGCCTCACAGACGTAGGTAAACTTGACACACAAGTGTGGAATGCCAGTTCAGTTCGCCAATGTCCTCTGATTGCGAACAATCACCATTGTTACCGTTTTTACGTCCCATTGTCCAGGAATGGCGGTATAATGAAGATAGCTCACACACTTTTTAAACATTGATACCAAGCGCAGCGTTTATTGCGAGACAAGGTCATCTGACTTATGCCCCAGTGATTACACACATAGCTAATTAGCTTACGTCCGGACGTGTTTTTATATGAGGTACTTAACGTGCACTTTCTGAACCGACTGATTATATCAGCACACAACAGATAAACTAAATTAAATATAGACCAGACACAACATCCAGCTTCCCGGCCGTTAATTCATCACTGTGAAAGAGGAAGACCACATTTCACCAACTATGAATGGTTTGACCATTTCTGGAATCTAATCCAGGACTGTCAAATCAGTACGCAAGCATGCTACCCACTTATATAGAGTGTGTTCACAGTTCTCGTGAACTAAAGAAATAATTCGGAGCCAACAAAGAAACCTACTTGTGACAATTACGATTCTAGAGTGAAAAACAACAGTTTCAGTTTAGAATAATTTAGCAAGTCAAAGTAGGTAACTAATTCGTTTAGCAGCGGTGGCCAAATGGTTTAAGACGTTACATTCTCGTTCTAAGTGCCGTTGACTGACGGGTCAGGGTTAAAATCCCGTTCAGATGCACTGTAGGTGACGTCTAACACTTATTTATTCATTATTCTATTCGCACACTAATGTGGATGCATGTCTTCTCAGCTAACCTTTTCCTCGCCATCCCTTACGTTTGGTAGAACGTAGCGCTGGGTACAGTAGACTGAAGACTAGCTCGATGCGCCTGACTGTTGTAAAGTGACTGCACTTTCCACGGCGCCAAGCAACAATGTTGACCCTGCTGGTTCGTGTGTTTACTGTGCTATTTACATAAAACACACACTTCTTTGCGCCTTTATAATCGACCCTGCGGTTAGCGATCATTATCAAGCCAATTACTCGATAAGAATCCTTAGATGCATGGACAACAATCAAAATGTAATTCAAGATTCATTCGAATTAAAAGTATATTATAACATTCTATTATTTTGTTTATTTCTTGGTTATTTCCTTCTTTCTTTTCACATTGGAAACAAATAGTTATTAGTTTTAGTTAATTAGTATCGCGTCTTACTACCGGTTCGGGCTATACCCCTATGTAGACTACTAATTACACTAATGTGTTAGGGATTGGGAAGGTTTAACTTTGAGGAAGTGCAACCACATCTGTGTGGAGAGCTAGAGGAAAACCACTGAGGGAAAGAACCATTCTTAGCGCACCCGACCGGAATTTAACCCCGACCTCCCCATCTTAGCTAATGACACACATCATACTAGTATTTCAATAGTACAGCAGGTCCACTTGGTTTCTAGTACCCCTTCTTACTAGCCGTTCGGGATAGTACGATTATGACGCCAATGGTTTTAGGGATTAGGAAGGCTATATTTAAAGAAAATGTACCCATATTAGGGTGGAAAAAAGAGTGGGTAACTATTTCAAAAAACTAGCTTAATATAAAAGTAATAAAAGTAATAACTTTTTGCCAAGGTGAATGCAGTTTTAATAAAAGTTTAAAGCTTAAACTAGTTATTTTATTTTTTACTTATGTTGTATTTAATATATGGCTTTATAATGTGTATAATAATAATGATAATTATGGTGATTATGGTGATGATGATGATGATGATAGTGATAATAATAACAATACTAATACGAGAGTGTTTCAATAAACAAGGTTGCAATACCTCTCATGTGAGTACATTTGAGATGTTTCTTTATGTATTGAAAATCATTTTAATAATTACTCTCATCATCATAATCTGAGCCCTAATTATGAGAAGGATGACGAGCTATCCTGTAGTCCCCCTACAGCTCTTCAAAAACATTCGGTTGAATCGATTATTTTAACTGACAGTCAAAAAATCATTATATTATTAAAATTACTCAATAATTATGCCCATTACTAATCAAAGGTATTTTTTTAATATATGACAAATATTAGGTAACAGTCGGAAGATTGAGGCCCGCCAAGAAACCAGGGTTCGATCTTTGAACAGCTGAATGAAAGTACTTTCTACCCCGCTGAGGTTTAGCATCTTGATGAAAGACGAAGGTACACCAGGGCAGCACCCTGAGCGCTATCTCTCTTGAACCCGAGAGTTCACCTGGAGGTTGACATATTTAAAGCCTCTATTGGCTTGTACTAGAACTAAAGAGACATAGCAACATCCTCTCGTTACTTCCTAACAATCTGAAATGTACGTAATGAAGCACGAACAAAAGATCGCAAGCAGCTGCAAGCTACAAATATTAGGGCAAACAATTAACAATTGAAAGTAGACAACTTTGAAAATTAAAGAAAATAAATTTAAACGCAAAACTAAATCCAACCATTTTAATATAAATTATTAATTAAAAATGGCGATATCTTGTTTATGCTTTACAAGTTATTGCAGTTACGCCGAAACGATGACAAAAGGTGGTAGGCCTAGTGTGTTTTTTATCATAGAATGAAAATGTAAAAAAACAAACTAGTTTGATATACATAATTTTTATCACTTGGCCTACTCCCTTGTGAGCCCCTTCCTACCCCCACTTCCTTAGCTCCTTGTCAGTGGAGCACCTGCCCTCTCACCCCTCCAAGGTCTCGGGGACCCCCCTCCCTCCCTCACACCGTGTTCAACAAGCCGGCAGCTTGTGGCAAACATTACACCCTCATTAGGTAATGAAGTTCAACAGGACGGGCCGAGACCATCTTTGTCCGGTACACGTGCGAGCTACAAACAATATAATGGATCATTTGAACAAGTTGATGTTCTACGTGTCGCTGAACAATCTAAATTAGCAGTTGAACCATCTCAGGTGTGTTCCATTATTGGCGTGACAAACGTTCAAAATAAGAATTATTGAAGTCCACTTTTGAAAATACTTTCTCATAAGAATCGGTCAATATTGTGATCCCGTCATATCTACTAAAGTCATCTTTAGTAGTTACGTTCTCGTTTTAATCGGTCAATAGTGTAATCCCGTTATGTCTACTAAAGTCATCTTTAGTAGTTACATTCTCGTTTTAATCGGTCAATAGTGTAATCCCGTTATGTCCGCTAAAGTCATCTTTTGAAGTTACATTCTCGTTTTAATCGGTCAATGTTGTATTGTCCACTAAAAATATTCATACAAAATTAAAATATTATTAGACTATTGAGTGTTCAACAACAATAAAATTAAAGTTTTTCTTAGGCTTTCACGGCAAGTGTTTGAATTTAAACTATTTCCAGGTTTTATCCGCTTTGATGAAGTTAATTCCAAAGTCTCGGCTATTACTGTAACAACCATTTTCTATGATGAAAGTAGATACAAAATAAATTATTTCATAGACGCGGCACAAGTCCGGAAGTTTTAAGTAACCTCTCTCTCTCTGTCTCTGCCTGAATTGGAATCTAGTTTTATCACTGCGTCTTATTACATGTCTAGGTTATACGCATGTATAATTAACATGAGTGTGCGAGTAATCGAAAATTCGAGTTTGAGTAGAGTTTTTAAGTATTTGCTCGAACTCAACATGACATTTTATATAAGACTTCAAAAATTTGAATACTCGGAATTTTCTATCTTTTTCTCCAAAATTCTCAGTGTAGTTAATTTTATTCAACTTTTAGATATAATTTTATAGCCAAAAGAGTCTCTCAATATTTACTTTAGTCTAATTAATAAAAAAAGTGGTACAATTATATAAAATGTATTTAAAAAAATTAATTTGTGAGATTATGAATTTTTTCACAAAAAAAATTGTTCTAAAAATAGTTCTAAATTATTTATGGCCTATGCATGGATCTATTTACAGAAATTCGATTTTAAATATTTATTGTACACATCATACTATATATTTCTCGAAATAAAAAAAGCAGGTTTTCATTTAAACTTGACTCGAAGTGAAAAGTGCCGACTCGCACACCCTTAATAATACCTCTTATTCGTAACGATGAAGAAAGAAGTATTTTAGAGGTGGTGTATCCGCATTTGCGTGGAAGTAGAGTGGGAAGCCATTGAGATAAAAACATCCTTAATACCAAGATTTGAACCCCGATTTCCCCATCATCAGGCCAGTCAAACATGAGAATGACGCCTTAGCGTTCGGCCACAGAAGCGGGTCTGAGTTGTAAAACATAGGTGTTATTTTAAATTTATAGGTTTTTATTTTCAATTTTTAAAAAGTGACGTCATTCTCAACCGGTTGCTGAAGAGAGCAACTTCCTCTAAATTCAGCCCTCGTGCATCTGAAGAGTAATTTCTAAAGGGTGACCTGGTGGTCCAGGGGTTAGGTGTCGGACATCCGTGCTGGGGGTCTGAAGTTCAATTCCTCGGTCCCGGTACAGATTTATCTGATTGCCAAACCCTTCCTTCACCTCTGACAAGACGTGTATTAATCACAACTTGTGAATGTCAGGCCTCCACCGTGGTTCGGATCCCACGTTAAACTTTAGGTCCTCCATTTTATCTCACTATCCCCCTACCATTACACATTAACGTAAGTGCTTATAACCCGAACGGGTAGTAAGACGCGCTGCTAATTATTATAATAATAATTTCTAAAGACATGTCAGTGCAATACTTACAATATAACGTGACCAAGGAGAGTTTGCATATTAACGCGATACTAGTTCTAGAACCAAAACTTATAGTCGATCACCTTTTTCACTTAGTTAATTAAAACATACTTTATTTGTGAATTCGATAGTTCCCCTCCTTTACATGGCAATAACTTTGTGAAAGTAACAGTGAGACTACGGTAGTTCCACTAATCCACACATAGCAATGATAGTTCCACTACTCCACACACAGCAACAGTGGAAGAAACAGTGAGACTGCGGTAGTTCCACTACTCCACACATAGCAACAGTGAAAGGAACAGCGTGCTACGATAGTTCCACTACTCCACACATAGAAACAGTGAAAGGAACAGCGTGCTACGATATTTCCACTACTACACACACAGCAACAGTGAAAGGAACAGCGTGCTACGATAGTTCTACTACTACACACACACACACAGCAACAGTGGAAGGAACAGCGTGCTACGATAGTTCCACTACTACACACATAGAAACAGTGAGAGGAGCAACGTGCTACGATAGTTCTACTACTACACACATAGAAACAGTGGAAGGAACAGCGTGCTACGATAGTTCCACTACTCCACACATATCAACAGTGAGAGGAACAGCGTGCTACGATAGTTCTACTACTACACACATTGAAACAGTGGAAGGAACAGCGTGCTACGATAGTTCTACTACTACACACATTGAAACAGTGGAAGGAACAGCGTGCTACGATAGTTCCACTACTACACACATAGAAACAGTGAGAGGAACAGCGTGCTACGATAGTTCCACTACTACACACACAGCAACAGGGGAAGGAACAGTGAGACTACGGTAGTTCCACTGCTACACACATAGAAACAGTGAGAGGAACAGCGTGCTACGGTAGTTCTACTACTACACACATAGAAACAGTGGAAGGAACAGCGTGCTACGATAGTTCTACTACTACACACATAGAAACAGTGAGAGGAACAGCGTGCTACGATAGTTCCACTACTACACACATAGAAACAGTGGAAGGAACAGCGTGCTACGGTAGTTCTACTACACACACAGCAACAGTGGAAGGAACAGCGTGCTACGGTAGTTCCACTACTACACACATTGAAACAGTGAAAGGAACAGCGTGCTACGATAGTTCCACTACTACACACATAGAAACAGTGGAAGGAACAGCGTGCTATGGTAGTTCCACTACTACACACACAGCAACAGTGAGAGGAGCAACGTGCTACGATAGTTCCACTACTACACACATAGAAACAGTGAGAGGAGCAACGTGATACGATAGTTCCACTACTACACACATAGAAACAGTGAGAGGAGCAATGTGCTACGATAGTTCTACTACTACACACATAGAAACAGTGCAAGGAACAGCGTGCCACGGTAGTTCTACTACTACACACATAGAAACAGTGGAAGGAACAGCGTGCTACGATAGTTCCACTACTACACACATAGAAACAGTGAGAGGAGCAACGTGCTACGATAGTTCTACTACTAGACACATAGAAACAGTGAAAGGAACAGCGTGCTACGATAGTTCCACTACTACACACACAGCAACAGTGAGAGGAACAGAGTGCTACGATAGTTCCACTACTAGACACATAGAAACAGTGAGAGGAGCAACGTGCTACGATAGTTCTACTACTAGACACATAAAAACAGTGAGAGGAGCAATGTGCTACGATAGTTCCACTACTAGATACATAGAAACAGTGAGAGGAACAGTGAGACTACGGTAGTTCTACTACTACACACACAGCAACAGTGGAAGGAACAGCGTGCTACGATAGTTCCACTACTACACACACAGCAACAGTGGAAGGAACAGCGTGCTACGATAGTTCTACTACTACACACACAGCAACAGTGGAAGGAACAGCGTGCTACGATAGTTCTACTACTCCACACATAGAAACAGGTGAAGGAACAGTGAGACTACGGTAGTTCCACTACTACACACACAGCAACAGTGGAAGGAACAGCGTGCTACGATAGTTCCACTACTACACACAGAGCAACAGTGGAAGGAACAGCGTGCTACGATAGTTCTACTACTACACACACAGAAACAGTGAGAGGAACAGTTCTCACACAATTACAGGAAAAGTGAATAGAAACCGTCCCCCTCTCTTATCGTGCTAGTGGAGAAATGAAGCTGAACAGCAGAGTAAGAAATGCCCGTGTTTCTTTGTCGGCTGGTTAAGGCGGGGGTCCAATCTTTGACAGCTGTGCAGGAGGGCAGTCACGTGATCAGTCCTTCAGGTAATAGCGGGACGCGCAACAATGACAGGCAGTACAGTCCACCCCAAGAACATTGCTGAGGTCAACTGGCCCAAAGCTCTGGATTGGTCACTATTCCTAGGATTGTAGGTTAAGTCTTTGAGGATGACTTGCCACTAAAACATTCGACTTTTAGTTAAATGTACCGATATGGTCGATATTCCTAGATAATATAATTTTGTGTCTATGTTTTCTATTGAACATTTAATTTTGTTTTCTTCTAAACACCTTTTCATTAAACGACCTGAATTAAATTGTAGCTTAATAACAAACTTATCAATTAAAGTTAGAATGTGTTAGGCCGTACCTTCATGTTGAACATCAGCAAATTATGAGCATGGAGTATCCTGAAAAAGGTTTGCTCGTTAACTAACGAAAGAGTATTGTCACAGTTAAAATAAAATAATAATTTATTCTTAGTGAAATTAGAAGAGGAAGTTTGGTATCAATGGAATCAGGAAATATGGCACCATACAAACTCATCGATAAAAAACTCGTCGACAAGATGTAAAAAATATATTTAAAGGTTAGGTGGGCCAAGTTGTCGACATGACTTGACCAACTCATCGACAAGCTCCAGTATAGTAGGAAGAGAGAGAGGGTGGAGGGGGGCGTTTAGGAAAAATCACCCTCAGTACACCCAATTCGAGCCCTGATCTCCCCATAATCAGCAGTCCAATCTATTGCGAGAATGACGCCTCAAACCATGAAGCCAGTGAAGCGGGTTTAAGGTTACATTGGTTTCACAAATATGTAAATGGGATTTTATTTTATTATTTCCTTGTCTACTTTGTATTTTAAGCTACCTTTTAGTGGGAGAGTTAATCTATTAGTATGAATATTTGTTCATGGAAATAAATATAAAATAAAATAAAATCAAGATTTTAAGTGTTACCTATGTGAAAGCTTTATTTGGTAAAGAAACCCAATTTGTCTACTAATGTCAATAGCCTACAAAAAAACCAACACACATTATAGTTTATTTGACATTTAAATGTATTCTGTAAATTACTCTTTAATTTAGCGAACAAAACAGAAAAAAATAAAATTCTACAACCAATTATGTATTAAGTGTATCTGGTCATGGATAATTTATACTGCTCCAACCAGCGTTTAATTAATTTAAGAAATATATAGTTCCAATTTTAAAAATTCAGCTTTGAGGTTCATATGTCCATGCACAAGAGGTACTTTTTGAAAATTTCACACCCCTGCATGTGATAGATATCGCGCAATGCCCCTTAAACACACACACTCTGTTTTATTTACATATTATGTTACAAAATGGTTATTAATAGGATGTATTATTATCGTGTCGATGATTTGACCCTCCTATACCAGAGCTTGTCGACGAGTTGGTCCAAGTGGTGTCTATGACTTGAACCAATCAGCCTTAAAAATATCTGTCGACGGGTTGAGTGTCGATGACATGGTCCTACTCGTGTCGACCACTTGCACCACGCTGCTTCCACATGTTGATGACTTTTATCTCTCGTGTCGAACACTTTTTTGTCGATGAGTTGACCTCCACCCAGGAAAGATCACTGAACAGCCAAAAAACAAAATTCATGGCGAGTTCCTTTTTGGCCATCCTTATACCAAAGGTAGTAGGCCTTTCGTGGTATTGTATTGCCAAGCAGGGTAAGATCATATTATCATAGCAAACACCAACATTCTGGATCAGTGACTGCTTCCTTGTCAGAGACTTTCCACGATCGAGACTGTACTTACAACTTATAAATATTAATGTTCACATTTCTATTAGTATTATTTTGCTGAATCGAACACACGTGTAAAGATAGCCTTGGATAGTTAGGAAATGCTCTATTAATTTTCCAATATAAAAAATATAATTTATTTTTAATCCTACCAAATTAAAACTAAAAATTCCATATTAAAGGGTATCGCAAATAGCTCGATAAATAACCCGGGCTTAATTCTTAGGGCGAAAACATGAAAATTAACTCCTGGGATATAGAGTAGATTATTTATATTGTGATAGACATAGAAACAAATTTATTCAGATTTTCTCAAAAGTTAACAAGATCTAATTTAATGATAAGCAATGTTTTATGCATCTGTCATAAGTGAGAGATGTAACACCTTTCAGAAAGCGCTACCAAATAATCAATTTGCAAAGCAGCTGTATTATTTTACTTGGCAAACCTAAAAAGGCTCAAGGATTCAATCAAACTGAGACAATAAAGAGCGATAATTGTTTGTCAATCAAGTAATAACAAAAATTACATAGAAATAAAAATTAATTCATAGTAATTAATATAAAGTAAAGGGAAATGGACACAAAGATACGCGAACAAGAAACGGTTTATTGTGCTCACTAGCTCAGTTACCTAGAAGACGCACAACGTAGTAGCCATACTCCATGGAAATAGCGATTTTTTTTTACCTAACTCTCAAATAACAATACAAAATGTCGTGCATACGCAGTCCAGAATTTCAAAGAGGTCTTTATATCCAGTCTTATTTGCTGACAAGTATGTGTGTCCATTCCATTTTCAGATTGACAAGAGCGAGTCCAGAGTATATGTATCTCGTTTCCAATGTTGTTAGTGGTAACACTGGATACTATCACACCTGGCCACGCTTAACCTGCAACTATTTGGGTAGGTATAATTATGCTCTAAGTGGGCCTTCACATGTGACGGGTTCTCGCCGTGCCTTGGTAAATTCTCTCCAACCTAGTTCCGCTCCAGTGTGCTAACATGGACTAAAGGAACAAGTTTTTCTGTGTAAGCTTGCTATATTTACTAAAGACAACTGTGATGGGTACATCCCTTCAATGTTCATAGACTTACAGATGGTGCGTTTGCCCACATGTTCCATACATCATCGTCCGACGTCTCGAGTTATGGGTCCATTTCAACACAAACTAGGCTGTTAATGACTCGGTCCAAGATTTTTGCTCCTCTAAGCATCTGTCTCAAAGCACTGGACTCAATTCCACTTGTGAAATTAATGCCTCGTGGGACTGAAGCTAGCTCGTCGTGCAGACTGACGGCGAAGCACCGTGGCGTGTGACGAGATGCACTGTATCTCGACCATTTCAGCGCCGCGGCGGCCGTCCCTAGGTCGAGATACGCCGTAGCTACCACGGCATTCTCACCGTGCCGTCACGTGTGAAAGCTCTAATTTAAATCAGTGTACTTCGGTAGTCACGGCATCACGCCTTTCACGGCGATGGTGAAAAACCACCACGTGTGAAAGAAAGCTGCCTAAGTGTTCTAACAGGTGAAGCACGGTTGTCTGCACTATTCGTAGGAGACAGTGCGATGGAACAAACTTTTTTTAACTTTAAAATGTAAAAACCTACTTCAGTCATCTACATTTTATTCTTGCATAGTGAAGAATGCATACAATACTTCGATGCGATGTTTTGATAATGCCTAAACCTGAATCCACCAAGCTAGCCGGTTAACCTCGGAAGACTCTAGGGCAGTGGTTCTTAACCTTTTGTTAATCATGGCTCCCTGGATATCCTAAAATATTTTCGCGGCCCCCTAATTCTTACCAACACATTAATCATTAAGATTTATTCTAAAATAGTGGCTTTTTACTGATTATAGCAAACAAATAAAAAACAGAAGTTAACTTACCTAAATGTATTTAATGGGACCTCTACTGTTGAACACTTTTCCACTAACTTGTCTATTCTTGTTTCAATTGTATTACTTAATGTTATTCACATGCAGGAGTCGATTAGGAGTCTATTTCTCTGCTTCGTTTTAATATTTGCTATTGTGGAAAATCTCTTCACACAAATAAGTACAAACAAAGGGCAACAAATTTTGAATGGTGATGGTAAACAGATGGGTATTATTTGTACTATCCGTGATTTTTATTATCCGTGCTTCCCCTCCATTATCCCGGAAAATCGAGTCTACTGTACTTTCATGCTTGCGATCATCAAATTCTTTCTTCCAAAACATAGAATTTAAGATAAATGACTTCAGTAATAAACAAAACTAACATTTTAAATCAAATTTCCGAGTCTCCCCCCCAGCCTCCAAAAAACCTTTCGTGGCCCCCCGGTTAATAATCGCTGCTCTAAGGTCTCCAAGCGAATTTTGATCAATTTTTAACACCTGTGACTTTTTCTGGGCAGCCGTTGTTATCCCTTGATCACCATACTTTTGTTTCAAAGTAAACATTGTTGGAAATTTTCTCTGATATTTTCATTGTTATGTAAAATATACTCCCAGATTTATTTAGGTTTTAATGATGTATAACTCAAACCACAATATTAACCCTATAAAGTTGTATCTATAACCATGAAAATGTTAAGAAATGTTTTAACTATGTTTATTTTATAACAAAATTGTTAATAGGATAACCCCAGTGGATCTCCCAATAAAGCACAACATGTAAAAAAATAAAAAATATAAATCCACTTGTGCACCCTTAAAGGATCGAACTACACTATCCATCTACCATAGCATATTTTGTATATGTTTTAACTTGAACATTTATTGTGTGTTTATATCTTTGTCCCACGAAAAATGTCAAAGCCATGGACCAATTTTAACCAATTTTGGCAGGGGCGTTCTTTGAACCATGAATATGGCGGTCACTCGAGTTTTTCTTTTCCTTTAATAGCTCTTCTAAAGTGATTTGAATGTATAATTCCAAGCAATCGATAGAGCACGAAGGACATGTATTTTTAAACTTTGACACATATTGCGAGACTGACGTCTTAAAACACGTGATAATGAGTATTATATATGGATACAATGTACTATTTTGAATCTAGTATTAATTTGTTTTCTGTCTAGATTGATCCCCAAGGAAAAATGTCAACTTCAAATCCAAAGAGAAATGTTAAGATTGCAGTAAAGATTCGAACATGAAATAATCCTTACCATAATTTAATTAGTACTTTTTTGAGAGCACATCTTACTACCCATTCTGGTTATACGATTAAGTACCAACTACTCTAATGGGTTAAGAATTGGGAAGGTTGAATATAGAGGAAGTGAGCCCACATTTACGTTGAGGGAGAGTGGAAAATCATTTAGAGAAAACCACCCTCAGTTCACCCGAGCGATATTCGAACCTCGATCTCCCCGTCCTCGTCAATGTCGCTCAACACGAAACTT
>CABFVX010009791.1:0-16847 GCA_902151425.1 Timema shepardi | reverse complement strand
CCTGGTACTACCTACACCACCAAGTGTGCTCGTGCCGCAATTTCAAATACAGAAACTGTGGCACCTCAGACTTGGCGATTCTAGAGAACTTTCTGCATGTCTGATATAAGCTCAAAGTAAAATATCTCAAAATATCCAGAGTATACAGGTACAACGACTATGTAAGGTTGTTTTAGGTACCTGGTACTACCTACACCACCAAGTGTGCTCGTGCCGAAATTTTAAATATAGAAACTGTGGCACCTTAAACTTGGAGATTCTTAACTTGTAAACAAACAATTTTTTTTAATGAATAGGTAATCAGAAAAATAATTAGTGCAATTGACACACCATCCCCATAGCAACTTCACCCACCCTTTTCTCACAAGTACATTAAAAATGTAGACCATTCGTTTTTTAAATCATGAAGAAGTCTTAGAGAGGAATTTTCTGGAAAAAAATAAAAGTTTAAATTAGATTTTTTTTTATTTTTAAAGAATTTATAGGCCTACAAAAATCACCAAATTAAATACACATCGGAATTTAACTTGTACAAATAACCAAAAAAGTCAACATGGCCTAATTTGGAAGGTGTGTTTGTATAATATGGTGTGTTATAGATAGCAGATGACAAAAAAAGTGTTGCAGGTTGTTGAGATTAACCTGTAAATAAATAGAGGTCATGATAAATAGTAGGGTATCCAGCCATCGTGGCTGACTAAACAACATCACAGTCTAGGGGTCACTCTGTTTGATTCGGGACTATGTGGGCTATGACAACAGGCCATCAGTATTAGTTGAAGAGGCCTACTGCTCAAGCCCAGGATACCGGGGTTCAGGCACCATGTAGAGACCACCTAGGAGTCGGACAGGCCATGGGTTATTCCTAGTAACACCTCATTTTGTCACAAACTTCCGGATATTCTCTAAATTCTTTCATTTTTATATCATTATCAACATCATATTTTTAATAGATGTAGTATGTATGCACCCTACATAACAGGAATAAAGGGGTGGGGTGCAAGTTAACACAGCAGAAATAACTTGAGCAGATGCAATTTTATTAATAATGGCCCGTCTACAACCAAACGCACCCGCTTGTCGGACTTGCAACTACGCAATAACGTAATTTTGTCGGTCTACAATAGCTTACGCAAACACAATTGTATGTCGGAGCTGTCGGACCAGCTTGTCGGGAGGAGATGAACACTGTCCATCTCTTGCGTTTATGTAGTTGCGTTGGCTTGCGTTCAGCCAATCAAAAAACAAATATGGATGGACTACTAAAATCAAATAATATGAAGTTATTTGGTTTATGACAAAAACGCTTGGAAATGTATAGTAAGTAATACAGGATTTTCAATTAAAATCATGTGTATTTAACCATTTAAATATTTTTTAAATATTTATTTCTTACTTGAAAACATTAATATGAATTTGACTTTTAAAGTCATCATTGATGTTTGTTCCTATTGGTTGAAATTACGTTTTACTACTTTTCATTGTAGACAGTCTATTGTGAATTTAATAAAATCGTAATTACGAGTGCATTTGCGATTGCGTAGTTGCGAGTCTGACAAGCGGGTATGCTGGTTGTAGACTGGCCTTTATGACAGTAAACATATTATAAGCAAAACAATAGTAGATTATAAGATTTAGGTTCTCTTGTAGACAGGTGGCATGGCGGCCTAGCTACTTACTTAACACACAGACTATGACCAAACCTAAAGAAAATACTGATCCATATGCCCATTAAAGAAAACTTTGGCAACTCATACAAAAGGTAGGAGTATGCTAACTATATATATATATATATATATATAAAAGAGCTCCCTCTGGTTATGTGGTTTAACAAATCATATAATTCTTAGAGACTGGTGGCATTATACCTGCCAGCTCGCTGTTCATAGTAAAGATGTGGCAGGCCATCATCACCCAGCCAACAAGCACATGCAAAACTGAGGTTACCTATAGGCTTTATACAAAATACATTATTAAAGATTCTAATACAAGCTCAAATCGAGCTGCAATTACCATAACGCTTTAAACCAATATGTCTAACAAATAACTAAGGTTAGATCCCCCGGGAGCCTAGCCACTTACAGACTTACTACTAGTACTCATGACCTAAACAACTCGCAACACTATACTATGTTGCACGCTCTAATAGCAGTAAGTCCTTGTGCGCTTCTCTCCGGTGTACCTCGATCAAACACCACGAGCCAGCAGCTAACTAGTGGGAGAGTACCAGCATGGTAGCCCTGATGAACCGGCAACGTCTCAGCAGCAAATTGTAGGAGATTACCGGCACCGTACCAGCAGGAGAACATTAGTACCGTATCAGCAGAAGATTATCAGCCACGTACCAGCACGCTTCCAGTGAGCGAGCGCCAGCAAGGTACCAGTGATGAACCAGCACCGTACCAGCAGGATAATATCAGCAACGTACCAGTAGGAGATTATCAGACACGTACCAGCATGAGCCAGGCTTCGACAGTTGTAGACAGTTTATCAAGGCAAGTGTGGTGAGGGCTAACTTCTTTGGTCCCAAGGTTGCCATCCTAGCGATGCCATGGCGACTATGCAGGGCAGCGACAATCCACTGTATAACAGGAGAACACTGCCAACACTTAGAGACCGTGGAATACTAGGTCTAAGATGAAGAGTCTTTCCCCAGTGTTGTTAGTAGAATACTAAATCTAACACTTTTTTAGAACAGTCGCCTAACACACCCAGACGGGAACTAAATAAAAGAGAGATAGGATGGGTGGAAAGTAGAGCCGGACTCACTTCGGGAAGATTGCGCATGAGCAGCCATCGAAGAAAGAGGAAGGGGAAAGAAGACATGTGAACGTCAGATATTACCCCTCTTCCGAGGAAGGGGAAATTGGCACGCACGAGCAATTAATAGAGTTTCGTTAAGGATTACAGAAGATAATTAGAAGTATATGCGCCAGAAAAAGTTTACATACCAGCACACTTGTGTGAGCTAACTGACGTTAGCTCGGCACATGTAGTACTAATAAACCTATTTAAAACCAACTCAAACGCCAATCACAAACCCACACCCACGCATACAATTACCTCCCCCTTAACCTCGGCCATAGAACATCATGACAGCTTATAGGCTCACGGGATAGGTAATAGACAGTTTCTTGTTAATAACTTTAGCCTCAAACAATTCAACTTAAGCGCTTTTAAATATATGATGGGAAATTTTATAATAATTTTCATTATTTTAACAGTATATTTAACTTCCTGCAGATATTTGAGTATAAAATATATCCTACATATGATATAAGAACACAGCAGGAAGGACATAGCTAACATTTTCTAACTATACTAAAAATATGTTAATATGTATATGTTACACCCACTTAGGAAAATTGCACATTTCACTAATTGGGCCAAATTTCCGCCTCTCCTCTTGATAGTTTCCCGAACCAGAGACATATTGAATGTACTCTTGACCAGTGCGTGAACTGTAAATCATTGTCCTATCTACTACAGTTATTATGATACTTACCTTACATTTCCTGAATGGCAATCTGAACCGCAGTCGGTTCATAGCCTTTATTCTTAGCCTCTTCCACGCTTTTCTGTAGACAGTCTCATCCAAATTCTGTTATTTTGGTTCACTCCTTATTCCATCATCCCAGCTGTGCTCTGGTTTTCCTGGATATAAATGTTTTATAATCCCTTATCCCCTTATTAATGTATGTCCAACAACTTTATTCATTTGCTTCTTAATATTACCCTAATGTCTGCTTCCTTAAAAGAATATGTATCTCAACATTTGTCCTGATTCTGAATTTACCATTTTCATGCACCAGACCAAATAAACACTCGTCTAAATGGGGTTTTTATTATCATATTTTCGTTCTTCTGGACACTATATTTGTGTTTAAAATTTTATTCAAAGCGTAAGAACATATATTTTAAGACTGTATTGAAGCAAATATCTCCTCCTCCATGTTGTTGTTTTCTTACTATACTTTAAATGTAATTCAACGATATAACTTTATCAAACTTCATTTCTCTAAATGCTAAAGTTTTATTTTCAAATGGTTCTTTCTTAATAATCATATATTTTGTGTTTATTGATTTATTACCAGTCCAACTTTACATTATAAAATAAATTTTTACTCATATCACTGACACAAAACCGTTTAGACATATTGAGTAAAAATGTTTCAAAATCGTCGATATTAGAACATGCATAAATATCCATCCATAAAATGTTTATAATAAATACTATCTCAACCTAGCTTGAGCTCATATTTCACGCGTCAATACACGGGTGTCGTTAACGGGGAGGGGGCGGGAAGGTAGACCCCCGCCCCTAACGATCTGCTCTAATAGGAAACTTTTAATAAAGTACTGAATTTGGGAAAAACTGGTTCTCACAGTGGTGATGTAAGGAAGTTAATTTCAATGTTAAAAATGCTTGTACAACATATTTTGTTAGTGATACTATATATTTTGCAGCACAACTTCTTAGTAATAATGATCGACCCTTTACTTTCTAAGTTCCGAGAATCATTAGACAAGACCACCTGTAGCTTACAAATTTCTTGGAAATAGTTCCATTCTCTTTCCGACCCCCTCGTTTTCCTAGAAGGAATTATACCCTTTATGTTTCTTAAATATTTTCAGTGATTAGTCCCAGCCTGTGTTGCCAAGTCAACGGGTTTATCCCTAAATATCTTTTCAAAACTGTCACAAACAGTGGCGGCTCGTAGCTAAAATTAATGGGGGAGCTGCTCCAGAAAATGTTTAGCCTTTGTTTTAAAATTGTGTAAAAGGGTTAAAAAAAATATGTTTAAAAAGAAAATGTATTAAGGAACTTGATAAAATCTTAACAAAAAAGAAACTTTCTTACTTACTTTAACTTAAATTGTTACAGTTTAAGCTGGATCTATTCATTTAAAAATGAAATACATTCTTCTTGTTTTAATTTGCTCAAAAAGTTCAATAATTTCTCCTTAATCTCTGGATGACAACCGAGGAATTTTTTTTTCCATTGAAAGTACTGCAAGCTTATTTAGTCTTTCCAAATTTATAGTGCTTCTTAAAAAAGTTTTTATTCTTTTCAATATTGAAAAGCAGCACTCTGCCTCTGATGTAGTCATGGGAATTGTCAAGAGGATTTTTATCAGTTTCAAAATTTCACTAAAAACATCATCTAGATTGTTTTCCAAGATAAATTTCAACAGCTTAATTAATTTGAAATATTCTTGAATATCAGTCCTACAATAGAATACTTTTAGTTCAGTTTCAAACTTTTCTTTGTCAATCATGGGATAAGTATCAGTGGTCAGTACTATATCTTTTGTGGGATGTTCATTCTTAAATTTAGTAAAGCAATTTTTGTTAAACATTTTGGCAGCTACTAAGTTATTATTGGAAGAATATCTGTCCATTATATCAACACATATATAGACACACACTTCCTTAGCATTAATTTTAAACACACTAATTTCTCTAGATTGCATTTGGTTGTAAATTATTTCAACATGAGGCATAATCTAATGAAAAAACTCTAACCAAAACTTGAAGTTATCATCATTCAGGTATTTTAAAATTTCTGTTGCTTCTGCAATGGTTTGATCTGCATTTGATGTTGAATGAATTTCAGTAAGGCCAACATTATTTTATGGATGTGAAGAGTGGGTTGTCAGGAGAAATATAAGCGCAAGGTTAATGTGATTGGAATGAGATATCTAAAAAAGTATTTGGGAAAACTCGTATGGTCAGAGTACGTAATGAATTGGTACTAAAGAAATGCGGTTTGGAATCCAATAGATAAATGTGAAAGACTGTGGCATGTGGTCAATTCTGGAGAAAGGGAAGCAATAAGGCTACAATAAAGTGGGTCTGATGGACGCCAGTCAGTTTAATTGAAAGCTCATACTGTATTTTTTATAGTTATAAGTATTACGGGGAAGAAAGAAGCGGGAAGGGGTGGGGAAAATACAAACTATGCATGGAATAAGACAAAATAATTGGTGATCTTAGAAATATTACTCAATCATTAAATTATATATATATATTTAAATAATAATTGTAGTTCTAACTCGAAAAGAAAAAGAATAATGGTCAATTTACGATTTCCGATGTTTTCTTTTGGGCTATGGCATGCAAATGAGTATGACCGATGTCTTGCTTTAGAATAACTCTGAATCTGGATCTATTCTACACGCCATTACCATTAGTATATAGTAATTTTCCGTCAACCCAACACACCGACAATTACTATACACTTTCTTAAAATTGAGTATTGAAACATCAAAATTTGTATATAGGTTGCCTGAAGATGTAGGGGGTCAAAAAACCGGGACAAAAAATTATACTTCAAAATATTACTTATGAATTTTGAAACAGCAGCCCTCCTCTTCCACTGGTGCACTTGACCCACTCGTCATTCTACTACTGTATGCAAAGAAACAAACCACTTACCTTGGAGGATCAAACAAACGTCAATATTCAGTAAAATAAAACTAAATTCACTGTAAATTGGTGATAAATACATTATTTTGTAATAGAGTGACCATAATTATATCTAGAAACAATAAATATAGCTAAAAAAAACCTCATGCGCTAATACTGACCAGGGAAACGCTGCTTCCCTTTATCCAAGGAGGGCTGGACAAACACGGAAACCAACGAGGATTAACGAAATAAAAGATCGAGCATGTATGCATGTATGATTATATGTATGCATGCATGCATGTATGATTATATGTATGTGTGTATGTTATGTATGTATGTATGTATGTATGTATGTATGTATGTATGTATGTATGTATGTATGTATGTATGTATGCATGCATGCATGCATGTAAGTATCCATGTACTTATGTATGTATGTATGTATGTATGTATGTATGTATGTATGTATGTATGCATGCATGTATGTGTGCATGCATGTATATATTGTATGTATGTATGTATGTATGTATGTATGTATGTATGTATGTATGTATGTATGTATGTATGTATGTATGTATGTATGTATGTGTTGTTACGTATAACCTGCTTTTGACTGACAAAGGACACCACCCTTCCCGATTGAGCCATCGAACACAGATTCAGAGACCCAGGGTTGGATAGTGTTGCTATGAGTTTGGAGTAGACTAATTAAAAATTTGTGTTTATTTTAAAATGGTCTGGAGGAAGACCCTCACATAATTTTTTATCTGTTTAGTTTATGTAACGTATTGTGCCCTCTATGTAACCAGGCAATTTAAAATTATCATAATCAGTTTATGTATTTACAGTTTATTTGATTTTATTAGTGTATTTTGCCAGGATCATGTTGAGAGTCGTCTACAAAAATGTAAAATGAACACATCAATAGAGAAAGAGAAGGATTAATAGAATATTTATAGTCATAATTATCATTAGATTAAAATGGCAATACCTCAAAAATTCAAGACATTTTTAGACCTTCGAGGTAGCGCCCTTGACCGGCTTCCTCCCAAGATACTTCGCAAGACTCCCTCCAAGGGGAAAGAAAGGAGGAGAGGAAATAAGAACGAGAAACCCATGGGCGTTGGATACACATCATCCAACACCCCTTTCCATCATCCTTTCATTACCACAACCTGCCCACGCACTCATTACACCTGACCCTATATTCCTCCCTCATGCCTACAGCCACCCATCAGACCCTAGACAATCCCCCTCCATCACTATCCAGTGAAAACATTTAACCTATAACGCGTGAAGATCCTCATGCAAGACTCTAAGGAGGAAGAAGGCGCGCAGCGTTCCCTCAACACCCATGTAACCAGTGACTTAGTCTATCCATTTCTTGGACCATCAACCAAAGCTAGTTAATAACCCCATTAACGTTTCCACACCTTGCCCAAATCATCACATCTCCTACCTACCCCATCAATAGTGTACTCACCAGCACCCCAACAAACAACATTTACCCCCAATTATTATTTTCCCTCTCTCTTTAACAATATTTTTCAATCTAGCCCTCACTATCTCCCCCAGGTAGATGACGAGATGGCGCCAAACGTGGGGCACCTACTGAACTCACAAAGTTCAGAAGAAGAGTGACAGGAGTCCTTCACTACTTAATAATTGACACAGAAAACAGTGCATCTCGAGGTCAATCGCTGCAATCACTCTAGAGTATTAAAGGAAAAGAGGCGAGAGGAGATACTGTACTGATTTTCAAATATGTAGACTGACCGTGTGTTCGATCGACCTTGAATAATCTGGTAGTGGTGAGAAGCGAGGCCTGTCTGGCAAAGATTGAACTAAAAGTGGTATTTCCCAAATTTTGCCTTTTAGGTTTATTATTTTGAATTTATTTGTAATCTTTATGTAACGCTAATTACTATATACAATGGGGCATAGTTTTCGTTATCTACTATGTAACTGTCGTGATCATATATATCACGTGTTCTAAATTATAACTATAAAGGGCATTTGGCATTATAGTTGGACGCTATTTCTATCATATTTTTTTTTATCTGATCCTTTATTAAAGAAATCTTTTTTTGAATAATGTAACATTTTATACAAATCGGTAAAGTTAATATGATGAATGTAAACATTTTCCTCTTTTTCTTAAATTATCAACAAAGTTTGTTTGTTTAGTAATAAATTCTAAATCTTTCATATTTGTAACCTTGTAGTGATTTCAAATTTCCCTATGGGTAACAACATGTTGCTGCAAGTCTCCTAATATTCCCTTTTTGTAATTTAGTCCTTTTGTTGCGCTATCTTTGAGTCTAGGCAAAAGTCTCCCAGTTTGGTTTGAGCTAAAAAATATCTATAGTATGGGTAATTTTATTCCTTTTAAAATAATTGTATAAATATGTAATTTCTTGTGAAACTAGAAATTTTCTTAGGGGTGTACAAGACAACTAACTTGTCTACTCAGGACAATAAACTTATTGGATTCCTTTCCAATTTTTTATCGTCGAAACCTGAAATTACCTTTTAGACTATCTTAGAACTGCTGCATAGTATTTTCAAAAGAGAGGAGCTCAGTACAATACCCATAGTGCTCTAGTACAGTCAATACCAAATGGAAAATGGGACATAAGTGGTAGTACTTGGCTAATATGAGACTTTTGGTACGTAAGTTTAAAATATAAGTAGTTCTAACTTACCCTAAATACTAAATTAACTCGTCGACATCTAATATATGCCTGTCAGTGTTGTTAATGTAGTTTTTTGACGTACTACTGTTGTCACTGTCACTTCCATTTCCAAAAGAAACCATAAATTTGTTCTATTTCTTCTTTTATCATACTGTCATATTTCCAGTAATCAGCTGCTTCTTTCTTAACTTGTGATTATTATAACCTGTTGCCAATCCTCCTCAGTGATACTATTGATTGCTTCTTCTGTTAAATGTTTTATTTTTAAAGTACTTTGAGCAACATTTTTGGCCATGACTTGTGATTTCACCATGTTACAAATCAATTCTATAGCGTTAAGCTTACATTGGTATGGAGGTAACCTAATTACACATTACCCACTGCCCACGTTGTTCGAATAAATTATCTATGTTAAATTTGGGAGACTTACGTCGGCAGTGGACTAGCTCCAAGAGCTCACGTTTCGTCATATGTACCTCCTATGCAATACTGCTTGTATCCAACCACAGCTGCATTTAAGACTTTCGTGATCCAATTGCTGCTTGCTTATTTATTTGAACAGCATGATACGGTGCATTGTCCATTACAATTAGATTGTTTTTAGAAGGGTTGGGGATGTGTTTTTTCTTCCACTTATAAAACTTTTTGGAATTCATCTTATTGTGATAGTCACAATTATTTGTTTTTGATTTGAAAACAATAAATTATTTTGTTGCATATCCCTGCGCTGAACCATTATTGACAATAGTTATTCACCCCTCTCCTGTACCATCGTTTTTCAATACTCATATTCTTTCTGGGTCTTGCCTTGCCAACATTTACTCATAGTGTACGAGGGATGAATCCAAGTTTCATCAAGATATAAATCCGGAAGTTTTTGGTCCTCTAATTTATAATTTTCTCTTATTCTTCTTAAATATCTAGACCTCCATGCAACTATTTCGTTTTCCTCCATTAAAATAAGTATTTTATTTTTTAACTTAAACCCCATTTTTTTCAATGCTCTTCTCAATGTTTCTTTGATTCCAGTGAAATTGATTTATTCTTTTACTGCTAATAGTTTATTTAAAGTTGGTACTTCCATTATAACAATGTATGACCTCTGTTTAAGTCATTGAATGATATACAATTCAAAATCATTAAGAACTATTTTTCTGCTGCTGGGTTTGTGCTTTCTCCCTGGAGTTAAAATGTTTTGTGTCCCACTTGCCATACTTATTTCCTTTCACATTTTACAACTAATACCTATGCTCTGATTTTCCTTTGGCTTCTGGTGCACGTTTTGTGACTCTTTCAACAGGTTGCTTATAATGTCTCGAAATTTTTTTACTCTAAAAAAAATCAATTACATTTGCAATAATTTCGCAACCTTCACTGCTAATAGTTTGTTTAGCATGCTTATTTGAAGTCATTTTAAAAACACTACGTACTTTGTATTTAAAGTTGATTATATATCCGTAATGTTTGTCGAAAGAGGTAAAAAATAAAGTAAAAATATTCTACACAAAACTATTGAGAGTTCTAAACGACCGCCCGGTAAGCTGACTGGTACGTCAAAATAATGACTGATGACGTGTATCATTTGTCTGCCCCTTCATTGTTCAAGTAGTTGATTTTATTTCAGTTTGCAATGTTTACTGTGTCGAGTAGTGACCTACTGACCCCCATCAAATTTGCACACCCTTTTCAGAGATAAAACAAACTCGTTGCATCCACAGACTATCACGCTACATTCCCAGGCTTTCCTACCACACATAACAGATTCCCACGCCACACTCCCCGGCGTTCACGCCACAACCTATAATCAACCAAAGACGAGGAATCATCAAGATTTTGAGAAGATATACCAGGCTCCAGTATGGACACCCAGAATGCTCCACCAATAGAGAAAAACTCACCAAATGCGACAAGTCAAATACTGGTTCCACTTCTTGTGTATTGGATGGGAAGATGCTTAAAAGTACACCATATGACTACAATATCCATGATGACCTGCCTAGAAACAAACAAACTAAAGAAGCTAAGAAAGCCTTAAAGCCTTTAGAAGGGAACGGCCTCCTCAAACAATATAACCTACCTAGTTTATCTGGAAAAGACCCACTAGCTTTCTGCAGAGTTGTGAAGTTATTCTCAAGAACCAAGGGACGCCTAGGGAACTATTACCACCCATAGTGAATGAAAAACTTATTCATAATGCGGAAAACTGGTGGAAAGTATATGAGAACTATTCCAATACATGGGAAAAGATGTGTACCAAAATCAAGGAGAGATTAGATTCTCAATACCTAAGAGTGAATCTACAGGTCAAACTATATGAAGAAGCTCAAACCAAAGATCAATTTATCTTGAAAAAGGTTCAGCTATACAAAAGCTTCTTGCCTGACTGCCCCAAGGAACAGATCATTGTCTCATAACAGAACTCCTACATCCTACCCTGAGACCTTTTCTTACCTCCATACCCCTCACCCCCCACTTTTTTTAGATCAACTCATAGAGAAAGTCCAGATTATCAAGCGAGATTGTGTCTCAAATCCTAGCCAACAGAAGAAACGAAAAAGCCAGGAAGAACAAACGATCAAGAACTTCAAGGGAAACTAACTGAGGGGATGCGAACACCACCAAACTCACCCTTAGAGAAAGAGTCTATCTTGGGAATGTACCCTCAGATGAGTTTGCCATGGATCCAAATAGATACATAATTTAGCTTCTACGCCGCAGTCATTGACACCCGCCCTTTAATGTATCCTACTAATATATTCTATGTTTGATTTTTGAATTATAAAGTATATTTATATTGCGTGAGCTTACTGATCTAGCTATCACGTCCACATTACTAAAGTAAGCTGAAAAGCCTTTAAAATAGGAGGAAAATTAAAAGTTTTCGTTTGGGAAAAGTTGTGATAATAAACATTAAATTAATCAGTGATGAAATCTAGAAATAAATGAACAAAGATATTTTAAAAAATCCTAATTGTAATAAAACTATATATTTAACAAAATAGAAAAGGATCTTTTTTCCCCAGTTCATAACTTTACCGCTGGTATTTTAATAAAGATTGTAATTCATTGGTAAAGCTCACTAATTGGTATATTTCCAGTTAAATAGAAATAATAGCCAAGTTTTTGCGATTGATTTGGCTACATCTAAGTATCGATTGCTATCAACAAAGGGATTCTGGGGTTTATTTTGACTCAGCCTAATATTTACACAAAATACAAAATTACATAGACTTATCTTCCAAAAAAGCCTACAATAAACATTAAGTATGTATGAAGAGTAAATGGCCTAAACCCCAAACAAATAGTATACTCAGACATTCAAACCAGGTTAAAATACTTGCGCTCCTTTTAGCAGCTTGATTCCTTCAACACTAGGATCGCTGTCTTGTCATACCCGGCAGTAACACTAGCGAAGCCCAGTGTTGAAGGAACCAGTCTGGCAAAAGAAGCGCAGTGAAACCCCTGTAAAAATGAGAGTCGGTTTCTTACTTGTCTGTGGCATAGACCAGGGGTCACCAAACTATTTGCTATGTGGGCCGCATAATATATTTTACACATTTTTGTGGCCCAAAGTAACGTTCATCTGTTCTTCAAGTAGCATTATTTTTGTCCCGAATGCATTGACATTCGCAAATAGTTCATAAATCAAATTAATTTCAACATGCAAATTTAGATTAAAGTCATGTGGCCCGCCACTTCTATAAAAAAAATCCACTTTAAAAGGTGAGTCAGTGTTTGATAAAAGGTGATTGGCGTTGATTATTCTCTGTGAGAAATTAATCGTCTTATATGAAATAAATTATATTTATAATAATTATTAGTCAATATGATTACTTTTTAAATATTAGGTAACATATTTTGGAACTTCCCTTTGATAACCATATGCTGGGAGACTTGGAACTTTCTTAAAATCGTCACAGTCAAGCCGTTATGATATTGGTATAAGGAATGGTGCCTACGACTGAAAATGAGGGTTTGCAATTCCGACAGCACTCTGGCTTGGTGTCATGGGGGAAGCACGCGTGCGGACAGAAACTGGACATGTCAAATAAACTGTGTGGTTAATAAATCACGTTGTGAAACCATTAATTTCTTTTTTGATAACAATCTTGGAATGGGCTGGATATCATCTTTTGGTGGACTGAATGTGACCCGTGGGTCGTAGTTTGGAAATCCCTGGCATAGACCATATAATACTATATTTATTTTAACCATAACTTAAATCTAGTTTTTAAGTGCTTTTCACAAATAATACATAAGCAATTATATATACACAATTTTAGTTTAAATAAATTACAAACTAAATGCTACGAAATATTACTTTTTTTTTCACCTTTCGGTACTGAAGTGAGAAAACGTACTGGTCGTAAACAACATAATAGGTCAACTGTGGGAACATGCCTATTCACGTTAGACAAAAGTAAGAGACTTAAAATCATGTTCTGTGCCATAGCTCTACAAATGTTTGTTGTTTATTTTTATTTAGTCACTATATTGTCAACTACTCAGAAAATGTATTGTATTGAAGAACTTGGATCATCATAAAATGCCAGTTATTTCACTATATTATGAATAGTATTGAAGTAAAATAATTTATTTGCGTAAATAATAACTAACTTTAGAATATGGCTGGGTCTTCATTGCTAATATTTCTGCCCCAGCTTTTTGAAAATGATAATCCAGGTTATCTTTATGGAACTATTCAAGAGTCCGCTTTAGAAACTCTTAGGATAATTTATATTCTTGGAAAGCAACCAGAAAGTAGCACATCTTCATTTGGCAGGGAAGATACTGTTGAAGAGAAAAGTCTTGTTTTAGGATATTATATAAAAAATAAAACTAGTAAAAAAAATATGCTGGCGACTAAACTTAGAGATTGGTTGATAGTTGATAAACATTCAGACAAACTGCGTTTATATAAAGTTATAAGTGAAGGAACATATATAGATCTCTCCAGACCATCAAAAGTAATATGTATTTTTTATAATCGGCAGTCCGTAATGGGTTCAGAACTGTTGTTTCAAAATTTTAAAGATCAAACCATTGCATACAATGACCACTTTAGAATATTAGCTAACAAACTCTGCATAGAAATGCCAAAAGATTTGGATATCAAAAGCCCGAATGTTAAACGATTAACTTATATTGTTCAACGATTGGTTAAAGTTGGACTGCATGTGATCATTTTCATGGTAAATTGCCTGAATTGTATTCATCCTATATTAAAGTTCATGACACTGGGACTTCATTTAAATGATTATCTACAAAGTTGGTGTTGGGCTCTAAAGTTATTTCTTCATAAAAAAAAAGTGACTTTAAAAGTGGGAAATTTTTTACTTTGCAAAGTAATTGATGTTTTTTGTGGTGTGATGCTTTTATATTATCTCATGCCTATAATTTCATCTGGATTTCTTTCTCAACACCTGCTAGCAACAGCACAGGTATAATATAGCCAGTAATGTAGAAACACTCTGTTCCCTTGCATACTGGGTCATTTAATATTCACAATCTAGATATGGGAAATTTTAAACCTTGAATCCTTTAGGATAATTGATGATGAGAAAATTTTAGACTCAAGATTAAAAAAATTACTAGGCCCATATTTACAAATTCTAACTTTAAAATGGATAAACAATATAGGCTAGGCCTATAACTTATGGTAAATTACCATATTATATATGTAGGCCTATATTTGAATATTGAATCCTTGACCATCAATTATTCTTAAGGATTCAAAGCCCCATTCGTAATTATGATGACAAATCTTTAGACCTACATTTAATTATTATTTATGGTTTTTTTTTACAACTTAAGAATTAATGTACCATACCCTTGTAAAGTAAACCTATTATGTTTAACACGTTTTCTTAGATTTGGATTTGAAATCCATGATTATTATTTAAAATGATAAGTATTCATAATGCCAGGATTACGATCAACTTGACGTTAACTTAACGTAAAGAACCTTGTGTGTTTAAAAGGAAGCGATCACGATGCAGTTAACTTAACGTTGACTTGCAGTTAACTTAATGTAAGAGATATCCTGGGAGGTCTTTTACTTTACTTTACATTACTTAAAGGGTATTACATGATCTAGCCAGCCAATCATCATGTGAGTGACGTCATTTGTTAGTTTTAAGACCAAGGTCTACTTTTTAGCTTTAATTCTAGTGATTAGACATTTAATTAAAATAAGCGATCGTATCGTATCATTATAGAACGTTATAGAACAGACAATTCAAATTTAATTATCTAAATTACTTTATAATATACAATTAATTTCACAACTTGTGGTATTATTAGGTTAAAGTAGATTTAAGATTTGAAATTAAAGTAGACTTAAGAATTAAACTAAAATAGGAAAGCTAAATTTATCCAAAAAATTTAATGAAAAACATCTATGATATCAGTAGAAAACAGTAAACATTCACAGATCATAAACACTAATACAAATAGTACAAATCACAGATCACAACATCTACTCAGAGAATCAAGATATTTGGTTCGAGTTGTTATGTTAAATTACATGAATCGTGATCACACATATGCTAAGTTAACTTTAAGTTAACGTTACATTAAGTTACATTAAGTTGATCGTGATCCCGGCATAATTCATGCTGGTACACAATTTCTTCTAAACTGCAATATTTCTCATCCATACCATAATAGCGTAGTTACTATATGGATGCATACCATTACATCGCGTTTTAGGACACATACATTGCAGGTCCATCACGTCACATTTTCCCCCACCTCTTTATACCCAGCTAACCCTACTTTGACGTATAACCAATAGGATTGAAGAGGCGTATATATACAATTACATCGCAAGTCCATTACATCGCATGTCCATTACATCGCATTTTGTGAACAAATATATTGCAGGTCCATCACGTCGCATTTCTCCATCTCTACACAGCTAACCATATTTGCCAACACGATCCCAACAAGTTGTGTTACAATATAAACGCACTCCCAACTTGTTGAGGATGTTGGCCAACATTTTGGTGTAGGGTGAGCTGGTCAGAGTCAACAGGTTGTGTTGGGTTGTGTTGGATCATTTGTTAGAGATAATAAACGACCAACCCAACATGATGGCCGAGTTGGGAGGTTCTGCGTATGAGCTATCGAGTTGAATGAATGTGTAAACTTGGTGAAGCATGTGTTTTCTTTTCAGATTAGTTTAACTTTAAAATTGGGGCTTGCATAATTTTGTGATCATGGAATGAAACAAGGCTAATACAGTTAAACTAATTGATTTAAATTCTGAAAATGGATAGATTACACCTGGACATGGGGATAGAACCTGGGACCCGTGTCCAGGATTCTTTTTCAATTTTCAGAATATAATATCTAAATGGAGAATTCCTTCAGCTACTGGATTCTTAAATTGATTTATATCAAAAGTAGTCTGTTCTTTGTGATGTTAGATATGTACAAAGCTGTCAACTCCACTTACAAATGTAGGTGACTCATTATTACCATGTACACACCTTCAATTCGACGTCTAGCAAAATAAAACTTCGAACGCCCCACCGTTTCTTAAGTTTTGGTTCTTCTGCAAGAGTACACTTCCTGTCATCACAATAAATGAAAGAGACGGCAAGTAATACGTCATTATCCATGGCTAGAAATGTATAGACTGATTAAAATAAGGTGGAGGAACCAGGATGTTGGTCCAACAAGTTGTCTAGAATAAACACAGCTTACTTTTCCACATGTCTTGTCTTCCAACATGTT
>CABFVX010009789.1:0-16859 GCA_902151425.1 Timema shepardi | reverse complement strand
AAACTGTAGGTCCTCCATTTCATCTCACAATCACCTTACCATTACACATTAGCGTAAGTGCGTAAAACCCGAACGGGTAGTAAGACATGATGATAATAATAATACTTCTTAAAATATTTTAAATCATGATTATATATTTTTTCAGAAAGTATTATTATTTATACAAATATAAAGACACCGAGCTCAAATCCCTCAGGTTCATTAGGAAAAACCTTTGATATATTTATGTTATGGATGTCAGGTTTTCGATCTGAGTAAGAGCCAGACGGCACTAATTATGCTGACTAGGAAGATGCCCTCTTCTTTAGTGGCGCTACATAATGATGTTGAAGTACCCACATACGATGCTTGACGCTGAGGGAAGACATCTTTCTGAATATTGTGCACTTTTTTTTAGAGCTATTCAAACAATTTTAGGCATAGTACATTTCTAAGATATATTTTGGATCAATTTACAATTTTACTTTAATAAACTTAGCAATAACTAGACTCATGTTTCGTTCCAACATCGATCCCGGAGGCTGGCTTAACTCTCGAAAAAGACTAGATATCCAATTAAGTGGAGATCGGGTTTCGAATACCTGCCGGGCGAACTCATAGTGGCTTTTCCTAAATGGCTTTATATTCTCTCTCTGGCCTTATATTCTCTCTCCGGCTTTATATTCTCTCTCCATGTTAATGAGGGTAGATTACCTCTAAAATTCTACCTTTCTCAGTTCTACTTCATTGGATAAATATAATAAAAAATAACCAGAATAACTACAATTTGACTATGTCACCCTAAGAAATGTATATTATAAAGGTAGGCTATTGAAGAAAATCTACAATAAATTGTGTGAAGGGAGAGTGGGAAACTTTTTATGAATAGCAACCCTCAGTAGATGACTGGTAATCGAATCCCATCTCCCTAACATCGTCCGTCTAGTCTACTTAGAGAATTACGATTTAGACCATGCGGCCACCTTAGTGGGTGTATAATAGTTGCATTTATATACATACACCCTTATTTATAAGAAGGGAAATGGTAAAGGCTTTAATTCACCTAGCTTTTGAATATAATTAATAATATTTGAAGCTTTACTTTTCATAACACGCTGCTGTTACGAAGAAATAGTACTATTAATAGACTCCTCAAACTTGCCTTGAGATCAATTCTGTACTTTTGCTTCTTTCAATTTAATTATATCTTTTTGAGACTCTCCCTTCTACTTTTTTTTCCTGGGTATCGCTTTTTATACGCAATCAATGAACAAGTATCCTCTTTTTGAAGAAATAATTTTTGTTTTTGTACAAAAACAAACTATTATTCACGGCCTATATAAAAGAATATGCAGTATGAATCTAAATTATACCTAAACTCAACTATTCTTATACATTAAAGCCGCTTCAACTGACAGCTATCATCCAACTAAAAGTAATTGAGGGGGTCAGTAGATTGGACAAATTTCAACAAATGCCGTGAGTATAAACATGTCATTGTCATGCACATGAAAATATGTGTTTTCGAATGTTCTTGGCTTTCTTTGTCTCGGGCAGACAATAACACCTAAGCTCATTCGAAATATTAATAACCACAAAGTACCGTAAGTGCTAAACTTGCATTTTCAACGCCATAGATATTCAGAAGTATGTTAATCAAAGGTGAACACATGAACTATAATATTATTTTTGGACATTCGAACTTGAGTATAATATCTGTGTCACGTAACACTTTGATGTACCCCAACCTCCCCCCATGTAACATCATGTAGATATTAGTGCTCACCCCTACCACCACCCCTCAAAGCGTTACGTGATTTATGGACCACCCCTTACAAGAACATTATTGTATACCAATATATTTGACATTTAAAATTGCTTTATAATAATATCTACACTGTTTCTATAAAGTTATCATACATATTTTGAGTCGAAAATTCACTAAAGCAAATGATATGATGGGTGACCTGGTGGTCTAGGGGTAAGGTGCCACACTTCTGTGCCGGCGGCCGGGGTTCAATCCTCGGTCCCGGCACAGATTTATCTGATTACCAAACGCCTCCTTCACCTCTGACAATACATCTTGTGAATGTGGGGAATTACAGGCCTCCACCGTGGTTCGGATTCCATGTTAAACTGTAGGTCCTTCATTTCATCTCACAATCACCCTACCATTACACATTTAGCGTATGTGCGTATAACCCGAACGGGTAGTAAGACGCGATGATAATAATAATAATAATAATAATAAATGATATATCATTCTATCTGAAATCCGCCAAAAACGAAATAATCGAAAATATATCCCCTCGTCTCCTTGATCTCATGTTAAAAGAACTATATAAGTTATTTATGAATTTCAAGTTATTGGTCACTAAGTAACGTCATCATATCCGATACTAGCGGCTCAAAGTTCTGAGAAATGAATGACCCTTGACCCATAATCTTGCAATACATCATGTGCATTCTTGAGTGTATAAAAATAGCTCTATAAAGACGTTTAACTAAAAGACGGCCATTAAATTTGAATGTTTACGAGTTTTCTTGAAAGAAAGATTATTATACACAAACACTTTTGATAACATCATGATCTTAACACTTGGCTTATATTAAACACCAGAATTATCACATTTTGTGAAGTTTACCTAAAATAAAATGGCACCAACAAAGCGAAGGGTTTCATCTCAGATTGAGATCAAGTTTATTTTGTGAACGTAATTTAATGGAGTTTTGTTAATTATTCTGGTTGTAAATTATTTGGATGAGCTTAAGATCTATTTTCTTAGTAGTATCATGAACACTTGTCCTGAATGATCTAATACTATTTGAGGGGATTTTGTTGGTCACAACTTTGTCACTGAGAACGGTTGCTATCAACAGTTTTATTATAATATCAGGTTTGTGACATTATATATGACTAGTCCTTGATTTGAGAATAATTGAGAGGATAGAAAATTGTTGCCGAGTTTAAAATCCCTCTTACGTCTATATTTAATAAGTGTATTAATATGTAGATAAATTCAACACCTTGGCTCAGTCGGTAGTGTTTCTTTCTACTGATATAAGGATGCCGGGTTTGATTCCCAGCATGGCCAAAAGATTAATCATTATTGAAAAGTGTTTTTTTACCCTTTCACGGTGATGAATTAACTAACGGCTGGGGACTGGACGTTGTCCCTGTCCTAGTATTAAGTTATATTTTAAGGCAGATGAAGCTACGACAGGCCTAGCAATCCGGCAGTTACTTCATAGATTATTGAAGTTAATGGTTTTATACATATTTGTACTGGCTTGATTTTGATAGTTCAGTTAGAGTGGTACAGCTAATGCCCATTTGACCCCCTTCTTTTCCTAAATACGCCACTGAATAGGATTGTGCATAATAAATATAGGCATACATAACACTTTTCGTAAGAGGGGCCTCCTCTGACAGCTAGATAAATTAATAGATCTAATTTCATGTATTCGCGAGTAGTATGTTGGGATCTGAAATTGTAATTTTTGATTAGTGATATCAATACATACTAAATAACATTAATAAAATAGTAAAAAAGTTATAAATTGTAACCACAAAATGTTTGTTTGCATTTTATAAACGCCCTTTACAATGAAAACTGGAATGTACTTGTACATTCCAAACAGGTAATTTAATAATTATATTATTTAATTTCTGTTAGCTCATTCAATGGTTTACGTGAGCAGGATAATTATATCACTTTAACATAATATTAATTGAAATTTATTTAAAAATAATGTTTAATGAATTTTTAAATATAATTATAAAAATACTTGCAATTGAAACTTTAATAAGCACTTGACTAAGTAAGCCTATTAGCGGGCGCTATACATGGTTTTCGACGTGTTTCTCTTTTTGAGTTGAGTACTAACCAAGTTAAAAGCAGCTTAACTTTAGTGCTATTATCAGTATTTCCCACCTAAATAGTGTGGCTGATAATACTTTGATATGCAAGGCATCAAGGAAAGAGGATATAGGAAAACCGTTTAGCAAAAAATACCTTTGTACAACCGAAATATCCAGTGATCAGAAAACCAGGCAAATCAAAACTAACCTATATTGAGCATGGAAACAGTTTTGGTAGATATGTTATGACGTAAATATTTGGAGTACATTAAAAAAAATTAATATTTTACCTCACAACATTGATAATAATTTATTAATGTTTTTAATATATTGATCCCCGCTATGGTGTCACATGGTATAAAATGTCACTCTCTCAATAAACTGTACTGTTAATTACTGGGCGACTAGGATTAAAATTTCTGTCGGGAATACTAAGGGTATTTTTTTCTGAATTGCTATACATTCTCCCTCTATGCAACTGCGGGAACACTTATTGTAAAGTCAAACTTTACTATTCCTAGCACATTAGCGTAGTTAGTATATTTATGCCGTCAACCTTGGGGATATTTTGGTAAAATTATCACTTCAGGACCCATTGTTCATGAGTTCAAATCTAGCCTAGGTCGATGGATTTTTCTTGTTAAATAAATATTCGTAGCACATTTTCCTTTGGAGGGGAAGTAAAGCCGTTGGTATCATGTCAATTGAGTCATGTATTATTATTTTTATTACCACCGCGTCTTACTACCCGTTCGGGTTATATGCACTTACGCTAATATGTAATGGTAGGGTGATTGTGAGATGAAATGGAGGACCTACAGTTTAACGTGGAATCCGAACCACGGGGGAGGACTGGAATTCCACACATTCCCAAGTTGTGATTAATACACGTCTTATAAGATGTGAAGGAAGGGTTTGGTAATCAGATGAACTTGTGCTGGGATCGAGGATTGAACCCCAGACTCCCAGCACAGAAGTCTGACACCTTACCCCTAAACCACCAGGTCACCAACGATTGTTTTATGTAAAAGGACGCTTTTAACCTCAGGTGTCACAATTACTTGAGCCCACCACAGACAGAGAGAAAATAACTCTATATTATTATTATTAGCACCGCGTCTTACTACCCGTTCGGGTTATACGCACTTACGCTAATGTGTAATGGTAGGGTGATTGTGAGATGAAATGGAGGACCTACAGTTTAACGTGGAATCCGAACCACGGTGGAGGCCTGGCATTCCCCACATTCACAAGATGTATTGTCAGAGGTGAAGGAAGGGTTTGGTAATCAGATAAATCTGTGGCGGGACCGAGGATTGAACCCAAGCCACCAGCACAGAAGTCTGACACCTTACCCCTAGACCGCCAGGTCACCCAATAACTCTATAAAAACTTACAGGGATTTATTTTTCTATTCTACAAGGATATGAAATTAGTGAATCAGCATTCATTATCAGAGAGACTATCTGTTTTGTGAAAATACCATTCTGGCAAAATTGATAGGCCATTTCGCTATCGCTCATATAAATTCTCGTGTGCTGATATAATCAATTGTTTTAGAAAATGCACATAAAATACTTAAAATTTTACTTCCATTACTGTTTATAGCATATGGCAGGGCCAATTTTTTTTTCAAGCTATATACTTTTCCACTACCTGCTTGCTAGGCCTGTCGTGTTTTGGTATGCATTATATACTAAATTAAGGCTGGGACAATCACAACATCTAGTTCTAGGCCATTAATTTATTACTGTGAAAGAGTGAACCCATATTTAACAAATGATACATTTTTTTGACCATGCCAGGAATCGAGCCTGGGAGTCTTAGCTCAGTAGGCAAATACGCTACAAACGGAGCTAAAGTTTCAGTCAAATAACTCAAATATATAACATATAAAAATACATATGCATATAATCTTAACGGGCAGTAATCCGCGGTGATAAAATATATATATTTTCTAAAGTGACATAACCTGACATAGGACTACACGTAAGTTGATATAGTATTTTATCTAGTTGTCAGATATGTCCATTCGAAAGAAAATTATTGTGTTAGTGAAACATCCTACCACTGTTTTTCTCTCACTGCTTGCATCAGATTTTCTCGTAAAAGCAAACAATGTCCATAATGCAACCAAACGTTACCCGCAGCATGTTTAACGTTCATCGATCGTTGACGATGGTAATTGTTACGTTTATTCGCAACCCCATTGTTTAACCGCAAACATAAATATTGGTACGAGGGGGTGAACAATTTGTCTATGCATGGTATGTTTCTATCATTATATGCTATGCATGTAATGTGTCCAGGTATCCCCACACACATAAATAAAAACATATACACGTGCTGCATGCGTGGCCCCATTTAATAGGAACAGTTTATTTGCTGGAGGTTTTATCATGCGTTCAATTACAATCACGATGAGCATATGAACTGAAAGTTTCTCCACATAATAACTACAAATAATAATTACGCGTTGTCCTGGTGGTCTAGGGGTAAGGTGTCGGACTTCTGTGCTGAAGGTCAGGGGTTCAATCCTCGATCCCAGCACAGATCTTTCTGTTTGCCAAAACCCTTCCTTCACCTTTGACAAGACGTGTATTAATCACAGCTTGGCAATGTGTGGAATACCAGGCCGCCACCGTGGTTCGGATTCTAAGTTAAACTGTAGGTCCTCCATTTCATCCCACAATCACCCTGCCATTACACATTAGATAAGTGTGTATAACCCGAACGGGTAGTAAGATGTGGTGCAAAAAATAAACAGAAAAAATATATTATTTATAGAATCGGAAAATTTCACTAGTTCTTTAAATCATTAGATTTTAGTCTTGTCTTAGGTAGTTTTATTCATTACCTGGGGCTATCATCAGTGTTGTATTTAAGGGTATTGATGGATTATAAAACTTTAGAAGAAAAGTAGTAGAATTTACAGGAAGGAAGTGTGGGAATAAAGTTATCAAAAAATAACCATTCTTTATATTCTTAACCTCTTCGTACCGGCCCAACTATTGTGAAGCTTTTGTCTGTAGTATCAACAATCTGGGCTACACAATAATGTTCCTTTCTATGAGCTAGAACATTTCTTAGGACAAGATCACGGTCCTTTGATCTAGTAAAGTCTAGTTTCATTTTTACCTGTGCAATGATTTTGAAAACTTTGGTAAACACATATTTTGTTTTCGAGATGGTTTGATTTTTAATGGAAGTTCCCCGCCCCCCTCATTTATTTGACGTATTTAGCGTGCACTTTTTGAACTTACTGATTATATCAGCACACGGAAGCGTCTATGAGCGGGAGTGAAAGGGCCAACAATTTTTTTCCGGGAAAGATTTGTTCACATACCTTCCAGGGTTCTTTTACATACTACAATCGACATGTGACCGACGTCTTTACTTCCTTTCCGAAGGAAGTTGTGATATGGATCTTTATTGCTTAAGAAAAATCCGTTGACCCTGGCTGGGTTTTAACCCACGAGCCTCGGGTCCAGAGGTGAGCACTTTACCACAAGACCCCTGTGATTGACTATATTCTTATTGCTTCAAGTAAGTTTTTATTTGTAAATTAATTTAATTATACAAATTTGTGATGGAAAAGGCCAAGTAAATTGTTACGTCAGCAACCTAAAATCCAATTTTAATAAACAAGAACCTTATCTGAAAGCTATAAAAACGACTAGATCTATTCTCCCGTATCATTCATCAACTAATGTGGATGTGCAGCTCACACTCTTGATAGATACCATCAACATCTAAAAAATATAACTATTGATAAAAATGTATCATTCTCGACAAAAAAAAACTGTATTTTCAATAAGTTTCGTAATTTAAATACGTATAGGTCTATACTCAATTTCAATCATTGAAATATGTATTGATGTATTAATTTTTTCTACTTAATACTAATTTATCGAGTTTTAAAACAATATAATTCCATTATATGTATTCCAATTAAATATAGTACTAATAACTATTCTACTCAAAAAATGTGTATTAAAATTATATTCGTCTTTTATAAATATACGGTTCCATAAAATCTTTTTAGTCTACGAAAAATAAAAAAATTGATCAAATTTAATATGTCAAACTTGATTTTTTTTTAAATTGTCTTTTTAAAAAGCAAAACCACAGGACCATTTTTAGTGGTTATGGGAGTAATATATGTGTGACATTCTTGTTTAAATATAATATATATGTTATTTGGTATATATATATATATTTATTTGTGTTATTAGCACCGCGTCTTACTACCCGTTCGGGTTATACGCACTTACGCTAATGTGTAATGGTAAGGTGATTGTGAGATGAAATGGAGGACCTACAGCTTAACGTGGAATCCGAACCGCGGTGGAGGCCTGGCATTCCACACATTTACAAGATGTCTTGTTAGAGGTGAAGGAAGGGTTTGGTAATCAGATAAATCTGTGCTGGGACTGAGGATTGAACCCCGGCCGCCAGCATAGAAGTCTGACACCTTACCCCTAGACCGACAGCTCACCCGTTTCACTTGTGGAAAAGTTATGTTTCAATTATAAGCTTTGATAAATTTCTTTGACTTATATTCTAATACAAATGTGTTCAAAAATATATAAAGAAAGTCTGAAGAAAGGTTTCATAGCTTTTGAGTAGTGTGTAAATTACGTAAATAAAAATAAATATAAGTACAGTATCTAACTTTATTTTACACTATTAAGCTCTCCAGCCTGTGGCCGGAGTCAGTTTTTTATTCAAGCCATTCATTTTCTACTATTGGCTTGCTTGGTTTGTCGTAGCTTCATAGTATCTAACTGATAATTTGTATAATAAATATTATAGACCCTATTAATGATTAATGTTACATAGGTTTAACAATGAACGGCTTACCCTTGTTATGGTTATATCTATTGCAGTTATTATTGTTGTACGGGAAAAGGAATGAACACAATTATCTTCCAACAATTGGATTGGTGGCCTTTGATTTTATTGTTCTTAGGGTTATTAAATTATGTCTACAAATCTATGAAAATGATTGTAAATACATTTAATTGTATCATTGAATTCATTGATTGTTCAAATCAAGTGATTCCTCTTTGACTTCGGTGGTCTTGAGGTGAACTGCCTCAGGTATCGTTGTTTGTTGGTTCATACCCAGATGGAGTCGACGGTTTTTTTCCTTGAGCGATAAAAATCCACTGCACAGCTTCGTTCGGAGGGAGACTAAAACCGTTGATCCCATGTTGATTGTGGCTTGTAAAAGAACCCTGGAAGGCATTTTAAAATACCTTTCATGTCAAAATAGTTAAGCCTTGGCTCTCATCGAAATTATCGTGTCTGATATAAACAGTCAGTTGCGTATGTATTTATGCTAATATAACCTTCATGACACCTAACTATTGGATAAATTTGATAATAAAATTTTATTAAAAACCAAATTTAAAAAAAATCTTTGACAAATCCATGACATATCTTTGCGAAACTTATCAGCAACAATAAACATTTCAAATTATTAATGGTTGCAAACTTTGAACCCTTAAGTTTTGGAGTGTCAATAAAACCGTTTTATTCGCCTTAACAAAAACTATGTTTACTGTTCTTTCAAGATAAGTAATAGGTTCAGTCTAGTTTGCCACTGATCGGAAGTTTATAGTTTGAATCCTGAGTGTATTAAAGTTGTGGCTAAGTTATTTTTTTTTCATATTCACACTATTCTTGTTCCTATTCACTTCATGCATATGAAAGTATATTTCTTATTAATCCTATCTTCTTAATCTCTACTTAATTAATGTTATTAAATGGTTGTAATTCCATCGTTGATCGAATGGTCTTAGATACAACTATAGGTTCAAACCCCAGTCGGGTGTACTAAAGTTGATTTAATACTAAGTTGTTTTCCACTCTCTCTTTTTAAAAATGTGTGTACTCTTTTTTCTAAATTAAAACCTTCCTCATCTCTAGTACATTAACCAAAGGGAAGCAATTCTAAGAAAAATTTTAAAAATGTCTGTAGCTCAGAATGGTAGTAAGATAATTTAAATTTAATTTAATTATCTTTTGTATCGTTTAACTTGTTCTGTCATAATATAAGGCAGAAGATTTGTATTGTAAATGTTAAAAGCTGGATTATACTAAAAGATCGCAAATTAACCATGGCTAAAACTTTAGAAACATTGAACCCTCGGATCCTTCAAATAAATAAGGATAATATGGATTCGTTTGAAAAAAAACACTAATTTAAATTTATTTTAGAGCTCTAATATTGGTTGTTCAGCCCCAACATAATAATAATAAAAACTTAATAACTAGGCCCCATATTGTAAATGTAAAACTTAACTGATCTTAATGTATGAATGTTGTACCGAATGGATTATAACTAAAGTTGGGTATCATCCGATATTTTACAAATCCGAATATCGCATCCTAATATTAATTTTATTTTAAAATCCCCAATCTAATAATAAAATCTGAATTTATAAAAAACTATTAATCTCAGAGGAAATATATATAAAATGGAATAGTAAATAATGAAAATATTAAGTAAATGTTAACATATATTCTTGTGATTAATTCATTATAACATTCATACATTCATTTGAGTGTTAAATTACTAGTCTGGGGCTGGTTTTCTGAGCTTTTCCTATGATTATAGTTGATTCTGAACCACCAATAATCGATATTAGAGCCTTAATACATATTTCTACCCGCCTCGGTGGCGTATTTGGCTAACGCGCTAGTCGTATTGAGCTCGACTGCTGAGGACGGGGAGATCGAGGTTCGAATCTCGGTCGGGTGAACTGGGGTTGGAGTTCCTAAATGGTTTTCCACTCTTCCTCCACGCAAATGTAGGTTCACTTCCTCTAATTCACCCTTCCCAATTCCTAATCCATTAGCGTAATTAGTACTTAAAGCGTATAACCCCAACGGGTAGTAAGACGCAGTGCTAAATATTATTATTATTATTATTAATAATACATATCTTCACCTGAAAAATTGAAATAATTCTTGATAAAGAATTGAATCTCGAATCTGATATTTTTTAGAATCCTCAAATCCTCCTTAAGGATTAGAGGTATAGTAGATTTGAGTTTTCTATATCTATTATACCCAAAAATGGTAATATTGAGCTACGATTTATATTTATTTTTATGTACCTAGCTCTTTGCAAGAATCTGATTTGAATTTATGATTCGAGATTCACAGACTATATTATAATTTATATCCGAGATTCAAATTATTATAAGAATGGATCTGATACAATTATAAAAAATAATTGTAACACTTGATTCGTTTTTAAATTTACACTGTTGACCACATGCTAGTTGGATGTAGGTGGAGTGTGGAAGTGTTCGAACAGCCACCCCTCCCCCCCTTACCCCAAACCGAAACGATGAACTTAACATCCCTTTTAGAGAGTACCACATTATAAAACCCCTCTCCTTCATAAATACCGAAATCCTCTTTCTCTAAAGCGTTTATTACAAGAGAGAAGAACCCTAATAACAATTTATCACAGCCTTAACAAAACGTCTACTCGTATTATGTAGTGTACATACAGAAGGAGACTCGTCCCTTTTTATCGCGGCTCATAACTCATAGGGGGTGGTGGTAAATCTGATTAACAAACACCACTAGGGGATGTTGTGTTGTGATAGGTAATTGTTTTCAGAGGGAGCGATGAATTGGTAATTACTGCATAATGACTATAGTGACGTCAGATGAATGCGATCTAGTGTTATCATAGTCATTATGTTGCCAGTATGTGTGTTACTATTTTATTGATGAGTTTCACAGGTGCTATGAAAATAATATAAATTATTTAATATATTTGAATCTAGGAAAGGAACCATTATGGTAGGGAGGAAATTATTTATCTCTGCGATTAAGTGACACAATTTATTTTATAGATATCCACACTTTCTTGTTATAATAACACGATTTTTCTTTTTTTTTATATACAGATTAATATTGTCCGTTTAGGGTATTCGCAAAATTATATAATTGAAGGTAGAATTTAGAGGAAATTTAACCGAATTCACGTGAAAGGGGCGTGATAAAACATTTAGGAAAAACAATCCTAGGAACATCCAAACAGGATTCAAAACTTGAACTCCCCGTCATCAGCTATCCATCATCATGCTATAGCTACAGCTCCAACCATTTCACCACCGATGAGGGTTTAATTCAATTTAGATTCGAGTTAATCAATAATAATTTCTAACTCTTTTGTGGAAAAGTCCACAAATATATAGGACTCTGGATTTACTTAGGGTAATGGTGATGAAGATATTTACTGTATATGAACAGAAGTTCAATCTGTTATATGATTAGTAAATGTCCAACATCTTAGCTCACTCATTAAGGTGTCTGTCTACTAACATAAGATTCCCTGCATGGCTGAATTATTATTATTATTATTATTATTATTAATATTACCCGCCCCGGTGGCGTAGATGGCTAACGCGTTAGTCTGTGTTGAGCTCAACTGCTGAGGACGGGGAGATCGAGGTTCGAATCTCGGTCGGGTGAACTGGGGGTGGTTTTTCCTAAATGGCTTTACACTCTCCCTCCACGTAAATGCGGGTTCACTTCCTCTAATTCAACCTTCCCAATTCATAATCCATTAGCGTAATTAGTAGTTAAAGCGTATAACCCGAACGGGTAGTAAGACGCGGTGCTAAATAATAATAATATTATTATTATTAGTCACTGAGTCTTACTACCCGTTTGGTTTATACGCACTTACGCTAATGTGTAATGGTAGGGTGATTGTGAGATGAAATGGAGGACCTACATTTTAACGTGGGTTACGAACCACGGTGGAGGCCTGGCATTCCTCACATTCACAAGTTGTGATTAATACACGTCTTGTCAGAGGTGAAGTAAAGGTTTGGCAATCCGGCGCATGGCTGAACATTTTATCATTGATGATATGTGATTTCTCCTTTCCCAGTGGTGACTTTATGGCCGGATATTGTGTCTATTTTATATTAGTTAGGTTATAAGATGTGTTCTGATATAATCAGCCAGTTTCTAAAGTACACACCCAAAATAAATGAAACAGTTAAATTATTTGTTTGTTCCAGTAACGATGGACAAGTTATCAAAGGCGTGAGGATTGCTTTGCACATAGTAACCGTTGACAAAGAGATTGAGATTTGGTAAATTGGGATTTGTCTCTAAGACATACATATTTAATTACTGAATGTTTATCACTTAAACACTCTCATTAGTGATTCCCTGGTCTCAAAATTACTATCTACAAATAGATTGGATTTCCCATTACAAGGGAAGTTAGTGTTCGAATCCTGGACGTATAAACTGAAGTTTATTTTTCCTAAATGGTTTAATAATTTACCTCCACACCAATTAAGATGCGTTCCCTCTATTTTATACCTTACTCATTTCAATCCCACTAATCCAATTATATGGACTAACAATTCGTCACGTCTTACACGTTGCTATCAAGTTAAACTGGAATGCCGTTGACGGGAAGTTATGGGGTTCAAATCCCAGTTGGACGTATCGTGGGTGTTTTTTACCCCCCTAAATGGTTTCCCACTTTTTCTCAAAGTGAATAAACTTTCCTCATCCCCAAAACATTTGTGTAAATTTACCGAAAGCCTGAATGGATAATGAATCTTTGGTCGCAGAAAATGACTTAATCTAAAGTAGGCCTATATAAAAGTGGAGGTTTGGCTAAAAGAAATCACCTCCAAAATAGGACATGACGATTGAAAAAACAAAAGGCATGTATTGTTTTTTTTTTCTTTACATCAGTGAACTTAGCTGGGATTCAAATTACAATCTCTACTTTGACGTTTTTGACCACTAATTCACTGGTAGCGGTCTCCTTTTAAAACTCACATCAATTTCCTTTCATACAAATAAAACACATGTGGGAAGATAGACACATGTTGTACCTAATATGCTACAAGTCTTAAAACATATGTTTCTTTGTCCTCTCGACAACTGAATCTTCGTGTAATCTAAATAAAAATTAAAAAAAATAACTTGGATAAATGCGTTATAAGTCCTACATTTTAACTGATTTAAATAAATAGATTTATTTACCCCTCATTTAATGCCCTGAAGGATATATTAAAAATTAATCACTATAAAAAGGTAACTCGTTATTGAAGAAGATGAAAGAGGGTGCGGCAACCGTCGCATAGTAAGTGACGATTACAGTCCACTTCAATTATCGACACATTTAATCACAAGTCATTCTACGCCGCGTGTTAAGAAATATTAAAAAAAAAAATTATAAATAGACTAGCGCGTCTCTCGTTGAGTAATTAATTTATGCGTAGTGAAGCTAAACCATTGACGTCACATCGTTACCATCGGGAGTAGTGAATATATCTTTGTTCTGTATCTCCGTCTCACTGTTAAGTAAAAAATAAAAAATTCATTCCGTCTTGTCTTGTTGAGAATCTAAGTCCATGGACATAAATAAATATGCCTCACTATAAAATAAGAGAAGAAGATATCCACGAAATTACCTCTTGATGTTTAGTATATTGTTTTTTTTATTGGAATACTTAATTTGCTTTATTTAAGAAAAGGAGATAATATCATAAAGTTACTTACAACATATCCTATCCTCTTTGATGTTCATACGGTATAAGGCGTCACACGCTCAATATAATATGAAATTAGCATTGACGGAAGATTATGGTTTTAATCTAAGTCGGATACACTNGGGGGGGGGGGGGGGGGGGGTGTTTATGTGTGTAATTTATCACTGTGTTTTTTATATCCCTTTTCACACTAATGACTCGCCTTGATGGTGGAGATAGCTAACGCGCTATTTTCGTGTTTAAATAGAATGCCGAGAACGGGGAGATCCAGTTACGAATCTCGATCAGGTGAACTGGGGTGGTTTTCCTTAAATGGTTTTCCACCCTCCCGCTACCCAAATTCGAGTTCACTTCCTCTGTAGTAAACCTTCCCAATTTCTAACCCAATAGCATAATTAGTATTTAACAGTATAACCCGAACGGGTAGTAAGACGTGGTTCTAAGTATTATTATTTCACACTAATGCGGGTACATTTCCTTAGAGAGAATAGTTCTCATTCAGAACCCTATGTTTTAGATGATTTTTGTTTGTTTGGGGCAATACGCATTTTTAAACTTCTAAGTTATGGATAATAAAGGTAGAGTTTGAATTTATACTAAGTCTATTCGCATGGAGGGAGAGGGAGAAACACTTATTAAAAATTACTGCACTGAAATAGAGCCCATACCTTTCCATCAGATGAAAACTGAAACAAACGAGTCTGACGCTTTTGTCCGCGCGTCCAACGATAAAAGTGATGTATTTTCAATCCCTTACATTTCCTGCACTGCTGAGATAAAAGTCCTGGGGGGGGGGGAGAAAGAGGAGGGAGTTTGACTCCTGGTATGGGTGAAAATAACTAATGATTTTTGAAATTGATGTTCCGATTTTACAATAAATTATAGTCTTGGGGACTGGGTGTTGTGCTAATTCTTTAATAAATCAGTTTTTAGCCCATGTGCTCGTGTTAGCAGTCGCTTAAGAAAGTTCACATAACCCTTTATAAATAACTTAAATATACCTCGATGGTCTTGAGTTAAAGTGCTCTCACCAGTATCCAATGTTCACGGGTTCAAACCCAGCCAAGATCAACGAATTTTGCTTGAGCGATAAAAATCCGTAGGACAACTTATTTTGGAAGAGAAGTAAGGCCATCGCTCCCATGACGATTGTGGAGTGTAAAAGAATCCTGGAAGATATATAGAATTACCAGTTACGGTAAAATTAGTAGGCTCTTTCACGCTTGCTTATAAATATTCAGTGTGGAAGGCAACGGTGAACCACCACACTTTTTTGAGCTCTCCTAGGACAAGGGATTTCTACCAGATAATGTAGGTGGCACTAACCAACTGCAGGGTTGAGTGCATGTCCAGCTCCGGATGAATGTACATCACTTGGGGAACGCATAAAAGAGACGTGGGAAGAAGGAAGTGTTTTGCAGTCTCTTATATCAAAATATTTTACTGGCTAAAATAAATAAAGTATTTCTCTATAAGAGATAGAGAGAAAGTATAATTTTATTTTCATGATAATATAAAGAGTTATTTAATATCCTTCAAGAGTGTCCTAGAATTTAATGACAGTATCTTAATTTCATTTAAAATGTTTCTCATCTAATGCCGCTATGACCGATATTCAAAAATTACTGTTGATATCACTATGTGAAGAAAACTAAACTCAATATTGGAGAAACATTTGATATTTTAATTTGGTTGAATAAAAGTTTTTCTATAAAAACTGCAGAAACAATGCCATTTTCTCATCTCTCTTACACTCCCAACTTAAGGAGAAACAATAAGACTTGCATAGTTGTTCCACTAAACCCCTCCAATTGTTCTACATTCCATAAAAAGGTGGCGATGACTTGTCTAAAGACGAACAAGATCATTGAAGTAGATATCAGGTTGTGGCATTGTTCTTATTTCTTCCAGTCATCCCAGACACAAGATACGCTAACACTGCTTAGTCAATATAACACGTAAACGAGATATGAATTTACTCGAGGCTCTTCATTCGTTTTGGCACCTCCTTAAAAAAACACTTACATTAGTAACCCGACGAATCTATGCTCACACAGTCTTAGTAGTTGGGCTTGCCACAGACAGGACTGCCAGTAACGGAGAGGTGGTACAGTTGCACTTGGGCGTGGCCTTCTACTGTGGTCCCCCTACCCCCCTGAGGTTGAATTTCCTATCAGAGCCCTTTCCATCTCTACCAATGAGATTAATGTGTTTATAGCCATTATTTTGAAGGTGAGAAATACAATAAATGATACGCTGAACATAAAAAACTTTCTCGTTTATTTTAAAATAGAGACTTTACTATTAAAATGATGATTATTATTATTATTATTAGCACCACGTCTTACTACCCTTTCGGGTTATACGCACTTACGATAATGTATAATGGTAGGGTGATTGTGAGATGAAATGAAGGACCTACAGTTTAACGTGGAATCCGAACCATGGTGGAGGCCTGGCAT